>RCUC01130349.1:0-20670 GCA_003697995.1 Taxidea taxus jeffersonii
AAAGCCCATTTCCTAAAGGATGTGGGCTGAATTCCAAAGCGATTGATTTATGTCCTTGGGCAGCCATTATTGCATGGGTGGCCTTGGCCAAGTCACTGAATTCTTCTCAGCACCAGTGTCCCCATCCCTGCAAGATAAGGGTTTACCCAGATACTTTATGTAAGTTATGCTCTTTTTAAGTCATAACACATAATACAAAAGGAAGAGGTTCCACCAGCTCTTGAGGGACTGAGTCTCACTCATCTTAAGATCTCTTGGTGCCTTCCCTATTAACATTTATCCCCACTAACACATTAATGGTTCCTTACAGGAACTCTACCATTACTCCCACCAGCCTGGGACCTCCTCCAGGACAGAAATGACACTAAGTCATTTCTGATCCCTTTCTGCCCCCAATGCAGCATCTGGCATGCAGCCCTCCACTCCCTCCCTCTTTTACTTATTTCATAATAAATGGCTAAGGGCCTAAGATGCCCCAGGCACTGCACAGACTAGAAGACAGCAAAGGGCCCTGCCTTCTTGGAGCATGGCTGTTGTGGTAGAGAGATGAAATAACATTAAACACAACTTGTTACTTAAAAACAATTGTATTAAGCACCAGGGAGCATCAGGTTTGGGGGATGTGGAGTGGGAACCCAACTGAATCCAGGACGCAGAGAAGACTTCCTGGAGGAGGTGGGTTTGAGGCTCAGAAAGACTAAGGAATTTGCTCAAGGGCACCCAGCGGCTAAGCACAAAAGCTGGATTTTAACCTAGGAACACCTGACTCCAAAGCCCATGTGGTACCTTCTAGAGACTGCCTTCCATCTCCTCCATCTTACTCTTCCCTGGCTTTTATTGGTGAAAGAAGAGTCGGGTCTGTTTAACACTGGGTGCTCTGAAGCAGGTCTTTCCCAGCTTTGGGGATCAGACACCCCGTTGAGAATCTGGTGACATCTGTGAAACCTCTTCCAGGAATTACATGTATACGACACACCCACAATATCTTGCCTACAATTTCAGGGCATTCTGAGGCCCAGGTTTAGAACTCACACCATGGAGGACCATAGGACCTTAGAGTGAGATTCTAGAACCTCTGAAAAGAGACTCCAGGATTCCATAGGCACCTCAAATCCCCAAACAGACCCCAGAAACTCTATGGAAAGATTCGCAAGATCCAGCCGAAAGATTCTGTAGAGAACCCCAATCCCACCGGAGTAGCAGCAGGGCCCTGCAGTGAGATTTTCAAGGTGCTATAGGCAGTTAAGGAACCTCAAGTCCTCATGAAGCTGGGCTCCCCACTGAGGAACCCGTGACCTTGGAAAGCCACGGTGCTTAACCCTTTTTGGATACTGATGCCTTTAAAACTCTGAGCAAAAACGCAGTACACAACATGTTACACGCAAAATCAAGAAGTTCACAGACCTCTGGGAGCCCCGGGATTCAGACCTCCAGATCTTGAGCTTCCACTCGAACCTAACCCCCCACCCCGGAACCCCTCAAGAACCTGGACCAGGACCACCGACTGAAGGCGCACACTTCAGGGTCCAGGAGACCAGGGGCCGAATCCCGGCCTCGCTGTTTGCCAGCCGTGACCTTGGACCACTCACCGACAAACCCTCGGGCCTCAGCGACCTCTCCCTCCGCAGCGCAGCCCCGGCGTGGGCTCCGAGCCTGGCGCGGCGGCGGCGCCTGGGGCACTCAGCCTCGGTGAAGGGGAATCTGCGGGCAGGCTGCGCCGGGAGTGCGGGCGGCGGGGGAGGCGGCGCGCCTGCCGCAGTGACAGCTCCGCGCCGCGGCGGGCCTGGGAAGCCGGCAGTGCGGGGCGCGCTCGCGGCCTTTCCCACCCACTGGGCAGGGCGTGCCCGCCAGCCGGCTTCCTGCAGTCGAGGGCTGGGGAGGAGGGAAGGCGCAGAAGGGCCCGGGGCCTGGCAGGCCTGGTTCCTGGCTTTCTCTCCACGTTTCCTGAGCGGGACCGCCGGGGGATGGGACCCAGCACAAACCTCCTTCCCGGGGAGCGCGGCCAGGAAATCGCGTCCTTGTTAACTCAGGTTCCTCCTCTCCGCCGGAAGGTGCCGACTGCCATCCGCAAGCTTTCAGTCCTTAGGAACTGGGTGTGATGTGACCCACTTACCCCGGGAGGAAGCCGAGAGATGAAACGGCAGACCGCAGACCCCGCACCGCAGCAAGATTCCAGCCCTGCGGTGTGAGTGCATTGACTCCATCCGACGGACGGGAAAGCCCAGGCTTGCAAAATTGAAGTGACCTACGCAAGGTCGTCAACATGTTGCTTGGAATAAAATGAAGTGCTTACTGCATTTCACTGGGCTATAAATGCTCTAAATATAATGTGTGCCGGGGCGCTTGGGGGGCTCAGTGGTAAGCGTCTGCCTTTGGCTCAGGTCCTGATCCCAGAGTCCTGGGATCCAGCCCCGCGTGGGGCTCCCTGCTCCGCGGGGAGCCTGCTTCTCCCTTTCCTATTCCCTTTGCTGTGTTCCCTCTCTCGCTGTGTCTCTCTCTGTCAAATAAATAAATAAAGTCTTTATAAATAAATAAATAAAATGTGCCATTTAAGTCCTCAGAAGCTATGAAGAAAACATTGTCCCTATTTTAGAAACGAGAAAACTGAGAACCAGAGAGGCCAAGTGGCTTCTCCAACGTCACACAGCTAAAATCAAGAGAGTTAGAAATTAAACTCCAGGGGCACCAGGGGGGCTCAGTCCATTAAGCGGCTGCTTTCAGCTCAGGTCATGATCCAGGGTCCTGGGATGGAGTCCCATGTTGGGCTCCCTGCTCAGCAGGGAACCTGCTTCTCCCTCTCCTCCCTGCACATGCCCTCTCTCACTATCTCTCTCGCGCACAAGTGAATAAATAAAATCTTAGGGAGAAAAAAGGAAGAAAGAAATTAAACTCCAGCCTCCGTTTTCCAAAGCTCAGACCATTCCTCCATCCTTCTTCCCAGATATCCTGCTTCAACACATTACAGCCCAGTAACCTGGGGGCCAGAACCTTGTCTCATTTGTTTTTGGCTCCCCAAAACCCCACCTAGAGCTTGGCATAAAATAGGTGCTCAGAGATGACTATGGAGCCCAGCATGGAAGCTCGAAAGTTGGAAGGACTGGTAGGAGGCATCTAGCTTGACTCCTTCTGAGAAGACACTTCAGCCAAGAGAAAATTCTGCCTCTGTTTGCATACTTCCATCACAATGAATTCTCTCTCTTCCATAGTAGTCCATTCTCCCGTTGGACAAATATGTTTGGTCCAAAATATAAATACTGCATTTTGCTCCTGGCTCCCTATAAGTAAAGGAAGATCATTTCCCTCCTCGTGCCTGCAATATACATTGCGTGGTATTCTTAGCCATTTTATAAGGACTGATGGTTCAAAAATGTTCAGTTCCTTGTGAACTGGAACGTCAGCTGTTCACCAAAGATGTGCGCCTCCCGCGGGCAGAGTTGTTTCAGAGAAAAGCAGCCCAGACTACATTTTCCAGCACCACTTGTAATTAACTATGTGACTAGTTTTCCCGATGGGACGTGAGCAGAGACAATGTGGGCCATATCCAGGCCAAATCCAAGTTAAGAAGTATGCACGCTTTCTCAGAGCTCTACCTTTTCTCTATCACCTGCCAACTGGATGCCTACACTAGGGTGACCTCAGAAGACACATACAGAATGTGCCAGAGCCTTGGTCAGCCTGGGTCTCCCTCAATCACTTGACTGAATGGGGCACAGGGTGAATTAACTTCCACTGTATTAAGGCACTGAAATTTCAGGATTCTCTATGAGAGCAGTTAGCATAATATAACACTGGGACTAACTTGGGTTCATTGTTATATATGCCATATCATGGGGCATGGTGTTGGTCACACAGAAGATGTTCAAAAAATAACCACCTAGCACTAACTGTGTCCTGTAGGCTCAGCTGATCAGAAATCGTCTCTGTTCATGTAATTGATTTACTCTGTCCTGCCTATTCCCCAAAGCGTTTTGAGCTGCAGCCTCAAGCCTATCCAATGGACAATTAAAGAGCAAGAATCAATGAGTGATGAAGGCCTGGACCAAAGGCCAGTGGGGAAGGAGGGAAGAAAGATGAAAAACTGACTAATAGCAGAAATACTAGGATCTAAGGATAGCAAAACAAAAAACAAAACAGAGATACCTGGGTGGCTTAGTCAGTTAAGTGTCTGCCTTTGGCTCAGGTCATGATCCCAGGGTCCTGGGATCCAGTCCCATATTGGGCTTCTTGCTCAGTGGGGAGCCTGCTTCTCCCTCTGCCTGCTGCTCCCCCTGGTTGTGCTCTCTCCCTTTCTCTCACATACAAATAAATAAATAAAATCTTAAAAACAAACAAGCAAACAAACAAAAAACCATAGCTGAGTTTCCTGGGCGGGGGGGGGGGGGACAAATCATGGCTGAGTTTCTTGGAAGTCAAGGCAAAAAGGGAAACAAGGTGAGTTACAGATTACATGGGAAGTAGCAGACACATAGTCAAGCACACAAAACCTGGGGCCAGACTCACTGTTGTTTTGAAGTACAAGTCTACCACATACTAGTCATGTGACCTTAGGCAGTTGTTTAATTTCTCTGTGCTTCTGTTTCTTCACCTCAAAAATGGGGATAATAGAATAACCCCTCTCTTTGAGTCATTGGGAGAATTAAATGAGTCAAAGCATATTCAGTTCTTATAACAGACCTGTCTTGTAGTAAATTCTGTGTACAAATTAGCTATTACTATAGTCTGATGGGACTTGGCTTGAGAGAGAACTTTTTCTCTACACCAAACTGTCAGAGGAATGTATTATACAAGAGACACCCTCACTTCAGCTAATAAGGTGAGCTGTTTTATGACATCTGCTGGGCCATGAGTCACATGGTTATCTCTCTTACTGGCTTTTGGACCAGACAAGCTTTGGCATCCTACTGACAGGGTATATCTGGGGGCAGGTTGCTTGAAGGTAACCTGGTTTCTTTCTGCTGGCCTGTCCACAGGATAGGTAAGTGATGGAGTCAGACACAAGGAGCAAAGGAATTGGTGTTAAACAGACCCAGGTACATTGGTTAACTTCTTTAAGCCAGTTTCTTCATTTGCACAGTGGACACAATAGCCAACAGGACCTACCTAAGAGAGTTGCCATTCAGATTACATGAAAGAATTCTACAAAGCACTTGCCATAATACCTGGTACTAAAGGAAGACTGCAGTGCATGAGCACCCACAAAATAAGGAAGAACCCAAGAAAATAAGCCATGTTGCCTGAGACCCCTAGAGTAAGGAGAAAACTTCAATGCTTCAAAAAGTAGAACAGAAATGGTACATTTCCCCAGAATGTAGCCCCAGGCTGCTCAAATCACTGCTCTGCTGTTTGGAATGCCCTTGGCTCAATTCAGTGTGGTGTGCAGCCCAGGCTGGCCCATTTTTGGAGCCATCCTGGCCTGGAAAGGTGCCACAGAGCCAGAATGACTCCCATGTCACAGCAACAGACTCTGTTTTCGAGTGGGATTGAGGACCTGAAGCTCCCGCTTTAGGCTTCCACGTGACCGGTAGCAAGCACTGTGCCAAGACTTACTAAACACATTACTCTGTCCAGCAACCCCCCCAAAAGCTTCACGGGGGGAGCCCTATTCAGAATCACACTTTACAGATAAGGAAACTGAGGATCAGAGAAGCAAAATGACCTGTCTCTGGTCACACAGCTAAGAACTGGCAGAGCTGGGATATAAAAGAGACGTGTCTGACTCCATCACGTGTTCCTAACCGTTAGTCAACACGCTGCCTGTCCCCTCCACCCAGACCCAGGACCTTGTCTCTCTTTTCAGCCAACCTCTCTCTTGCCAGGATGTTTTCATCAAGGATCTAGGAGACACTGCTGCTGCTACTCCCTCTTCCTCCTGCCTGGCGTCAGGGCACCCCTTACCTGGGGGAACTAGCTCATGGGCAAGACAGACAAGTTTCCCTGGGGTGCTTCAAGCTGATCAGAAGCTCCGAGTGGGTGAAAAATCGGCCACCATCACTGTCACCTGAGTTCAGCCTGAAGCTCTTTTTTAAAAAAAATGATTTTATTTATTTATTTGACACCCAGAGAGAGATCACAAGTAGGCAGAGAGGCAGGCAGAGAGAGAAGGGGGGAAGCAGGCTCCCCGCTGAGCAGAGAGCCTGACCAGGGGCTTGATCCCAGGACCCTGAGATCATGACCTGAGCCGAAAGCAGAGGGTCAACCCACTGAGCCACCCAGGCGCCCCTGAGCCTGAAGCTCTTATTTGCTCAGCTTCGTGGTTGGTCTCTCTGCCTCCAGGCTCCCCCACTTCCATTCCTCCCTTCATACACAGCCGGAGTGATTGCTCTCCACACTTATCCACCCAAGTCATAATCCTGATGAATAATCTTCAAAAGTTCCTGTTGTTCCCAGTTTAAAGTTCAAAGTCAATAGTTTGGTTTAGCTCCCAAGGCCCAGCCTACTCCTCCAACCCTCTCTTTCCTCTCAGGCATCCTTGGTCCCCCCATGGCCCCGAACATTCCTGGTTGCCAGCCTCAGAGCCTTCTCAATAGCTTCCGTGTGATACGAGATGGACCAATGTGTACGCTGGGCTGTGAGGCTGTCTGGTGACATTAGCCTCACCTTCACCTTCTTCTCCAGGTGGCAGCAAAGACTTCTCGCCATTTGACCGAGTCTTCCCTGCTGGGGAGAGGGGGAATGGCCCACCATCCACCTGGGAAAGGGACCAGTCAGGAAGAGACTACTCTACGTGCCAGAGGCCAGATGTCAGGGAGGTGACATGACCAAGCGGCAAAGAGGAGCTAGGTTTCCTACAGGTCTGTGGGATACCGATGTCCAAGCTTTTAACAACTGTCCTAAGCTTGAGGCAGAATTCACCGCTGCACATGTGTTTAATGCATACAGTTGCCGCAGTGCTGGCCCAGAGCTTTTCTCACCTCACCATTCCCACAAGCACAGGAAAATTGCTCTGAAGGAGAAAGGTACCCACCCACCTTTGATTCCCGCCCCTCTCTCTGGTGCCCCTCCGCCACCTGGTGGTCATACCTGGAATGGACCAGGATTTTTATTTTTATTTTATTTTATTTTTTTAATATTTTATTTATTTATTTTTGAGAGAGAGAGAGAAAGCACGAGCTCAGGCAGACAGAGTGGTAGACAGAGGCAGAGGGAGAAGCAGGCCCCCTGCCAAGCAAGGAGCCCGATGTGGGACTCCATCCCAGGACGCTGGGATCATGACCTGAGCCGAAGGCAGCCGCTTAACTGACTGAGCCATCCAGGTGCCCCTAGACCAGGATTTCTGACCAAAGCTCTGAAGAAGGAGGCCTCGTGCGGGTCCACTTAACAGCAACATCCCAAAGGGTGGTATTTTCATCCCAGTCTACATCAATCCTCTCCCCAGGGCTCACCTGCTCCTGAGGTTCTGAGAAAGGCAGAAGTTGATTCTGTCTCATTGTGGAATCTTGGATCTGTCCACTGCTTCTCTCTGGGCTGTTTCCTTATCAGGAAAAAAAAGAGCAGGAGGGGATTGGGCCCTACCAGCTCTAATATTTTAGGATCTATATCTAATGTTCACCAAGTTGGGGCGCCTGGGTGGCTCAGCTGGTTCAGTGTCTGACTCGGTTTCGGCTCAGGTCTTGAACTCAGGGTCATGAGATTGAGCCCCACATCAGGCTACAGATCTAGCACAGAATCTGCTTGTCTCTCTTCCTCCCCTTCTGCCCCTCCCCACCCTCTAAAATTTATAAATAAAATCTTCATAAAGTTCATCAAATGACTTGCGACTCTGCCTCCTTCCTTAGCTCAGTGGGTAGATGTAAACCCCCAGAGGCCTGGGAAGTTGCTGACTTGTTCACTCTCTATACCAAGTGCTTTATACATGGAAGATATTTCATGGGGTTTGGAGCTGCAGTAATGGAAGCACTGCATGTTTCGTGAGGGAGGTGATAGTCCTTCTGCCCATGTTGGGAATCCTGTGTCCCATTTGTGATTAGAACTTTGAATGAGACATGGGGAAATTGTCATTTATCCATAGAAGAATGAACAAAATAATGGCTGAGGGAGGACCACAAAACCACATTTTATGGGGAACAGTGGAAGGATCCAGAACATTGACTCCGTTATACAAAAAGACTCAAAGGGTATAAATGTCTACCCTTAAAAGTCTGAAGAGAACATCTGGGGAAGAGGGCTGGGAGAACTAGGAATTATGGGCTACTACTTCAAGAGACAGAATTTTCTCCCCCCCAAATCAAGAGAGGCTTTCAGTCTGAGATAAAGAACAGAGCTGCATTTGAATCTCAGTCTGTCCCTAATTTTGTAACCTTGGACAAGTTCCTTCATCACATTAAAACTTGGTTTTCTCATATGTAAAATGGGTATAATATGGAGCATGTAGGACCGATGAGGATGGAATGATAGAAAATATTTTTTAAATGCCTAGTGCAGAGAAACCTGGGTGGCTCAGTTGGTTGAAACTTTTGGTTTCAGCCCAGGTCCTGATCTCAGGGTCGTGAGACGGAGCCCCAAGTCTTTTGAGTCACAGGCTCTGCACTCAGCAGGGAGTCTGCTTCAGAGCCTCTTCCTCTCCCTCTGCCCCTCCCCCACTCACTCACACTCTCTCTCACACAAATAAATAAACAACACCCCCCCAAAAAAATAATTTAAAAAATGCCTAGTGCAAGGCCTAGCACCTGGTTAGTGCTGGGCGAGTGTAGCAATGATTAATAAAATAGGAAGGTAGTGAGCCCCCGTCACTGGATGTGTGAGCTGAGGCTTGAAGATACTCAGTAGGAGTGGCGAGGAATCAAGCAAGCAGTGGAGAGTGGCTCAGGATGGCAGTGTGGGCTGATAGCTAGCGGTACGGGCTCTTGGGTGGGTCACACTGACTCTATGTGAGTCTTGGCTTAGCTCTTTATTTGTTGTGATACCTCGGGACAATTACTTTACCCTCCCAAGCCTCAGTCTCCCCATCTGAAAAATGGGGCTCCCATTTAACCTACTTGTTGGGGGAAATCAAAGAAGTAAAGCAATCAAAATGTGTGAGCTACTGCTCTGACACTAGTGATCCAATTGGCGTTGTCCTGGGTGACCTTGAATGTCCTCTTCCCTCTGATAGACTTCCCATCTAGAATGGAGGGGGGGGGGCTGGTAAAACGGGTAACTTCACTATTCTAAGACTCCCAGAGGCAGAGGACTGCAGGCCTCTGCTCCCTGTGGGCTGCAGTGTGACCTAGGGGCATTGTCCTTCCCCCTTCCCCCACGCCAGTCCTCCCCAGGACAGGGAGGTGCCTGGAATGGTGGGGGCGGGGCGCAGGACAGGGTTGATAGGCGCGTTGGAGGAAGGGCTGTCTAATCTGATCATGCACTTTGGTCTCCCGATAAATGGTGAGCTCTACAAGGGAACCAACCGCCATACAAGGCACAGAAATGAGCCAGCAGTGTGGGGAGGGTCAGAGTTTGCCAACTGGTGGCCCAGGGGCCAAATCTGGCTCACAGGTTTGTTTTGTGGTTGGCATAGTAGCGCGGTAGTTTGTCCTTTAATTAGTTGGCAACATTCAAAGTAAGAGGACTATGTAGAAAAATCCAGATTCCTCACTCTGTTAAAAAATCCAAAGCACTAGCACATGTCTGAACAACATGAGTCCATGGGAGATGAGCAGTGGCTGCCACCTTAAGATAGGACATGTGAGCTCCAGGTCACCAGAGTCCCCATATCTCCCCCTTGCGTCACAGCCGGTCTGCTTATGAATGGCCCCCACACCCCCTGAGCTTAGGATTCCAGGGATAGAGGCAAGAGCACCAGCTCTGCAATGTGTCGGGACAAGAGGCTGTGCCAGCCTAGTTAAATGACTCATAAGTGCTCCAAACTTCCTTTGCCCATCTGTGAAAAGGGAATCAGGACTCAGACTCCTCCCAGGGCTGATCTGAAGATTAAATTAAAGAAAATGTCTGTAAAGCATTAGAACATAATCGATGCTCAGCAAAATTCCTCCTGTGTAAGCTGTGGCCAGGTCTCATTCAAGAATATTCCCTGGTTTTGGATGCTACAGGGCTGGGCACAGTGCCAAGTGCAATCACCCCAGGAGGCTGACATTACTGTTACTGGTGCCACGGTGAGGCACAGAGACAGAAATCAAGTAAATGGAAGAGCTGAGATAGGTAGACCCATCCGTCCGATTCCTAAATCTGTGTTTTTTTTCATTGCTTTAAGCTGCCCCTCTCAGCCACATGCTGTTTTGACCCTGGCTTCATCCCCTTGGGTTAACATGGTGGATTCTAGGCTATAACTATATGGCTTGAATTTTGGCTCTGCTGCTTACCAGAACATGACATTGGGCACATTATTTAATTTCTTGGGACTTCCAGTCCTTTATCTGGAGGATAATAAAAGGACAAATTTTATGCGGGTTAAATGAGTTAATGTTCATAAAAGGCTTAGGGTAGTACCTGGGTACACAGTAGGAACTTGATAAATGGTATTATTATTAATTGAGCACTGGCTTTGTGCCAGGTACTAAGAATACAGAGATCAAGGAGAGTCCCTGTGGAGCTCACGGTCTGATGAGAGATCACAGGTCAGAGTGACACGTGCTCTAAGAAGTCTGGCTGTGAGAGCAGGAAGGGGGGTGATGATTAATTGTATGTGTCAACTTGTCTGGGCCACAATGCCCAGATATTTGGTCAAACATGATTCTGGATGTTTCTGCAAGGGTGTTTTTGGATGAATGTACATTTAAGTCGATGGACTTTGAATAGACCAGATTGCTCTCCATAATGTGGGTGGGCCTCACCCAATCAGGTGAACGCTTGAATAGAACAAAAGGCTGACCTCCCCTGAACAAGAAGGTATTCTCCAGAAGATGGCCTTGGGATGTCATCTGCAACACCGGCTCTTTCTGGTTCTATAGCAGCTTGCCTTCGACTCAGAGGGTGATTTATTTTCTGAATCTCCCACCCATCAGCTTCATCAAGCCTCTGCAATTATGTGAGCCAATTCCTTGAAATAGATCTCTTCCTGTATGTATGCATATCATATTTTGTTGCTCCGAAGAACTCTAACACAGGGTGGGGGGTAGTATCAGTACCTCTGGTAAAGCAGGCCTCCTTATCATGTTTGGCGATGCTGGCTTGGAGGAAGTGGTTCAAGGGCTCTGCCCTGTCCTCAGTGGATGTAATAGTTCTTTAGTGATTGGGATGCATTTTCTACGAGGATCCTACAAAGTTGGGACATAGCACATATAGAGTTGACAGAAATCAGGATTCAAAAACTACTTAATCTGGGGCATCTGGGTGGCTCAGCCAGTTAAGCGTCTGCCTTCAGCTCAGGTCATGATCTTGGGGCCCTGAGATGGAGCCCTGCATGGCAGCGGGGGGTTGGGGAGGTGGCCTGCTCAGCAAGGAGTCTGCTTCTCCTCCTGCCTCTCCTGTCACTTGCTTGCTTCTCTCTCGTTCTCTCTCTCTGTCAAATAAATAAATAAAATCTTTTTTTAAAAACTGCTTAATCTGTAAAATAATATGTAGGAATCTGCAAGGAGAAATGCAGTGTGGATCACCAAAAAATCCTGCCCTTGGGTTCAATTACACAAGTGTAGAACCAGGGACGAGGGATGGAAGAGTGGAGCAATCTTAAAAGCACTAAGTGGGTACAAGAGTTATGCTTTTAGGGGTGTCTGGCTGACTCAATTGGTAGAGAATGAGATTCCTGATCTCAGGGTCATGAGTTCAAGCCCTAAATTGGGCATGGAGCCTACTTAAAAAAAAAAAAAAAAAAAAGATTTAGTGCTTTTAGTTTGACTGCAAGTGCGATATGGATCAATTCCTTTTTCAGTTATGTTAAGAGAAGGAAGGCTGAGATGAGGCTGATCAGCCTGGGGAGGCACGGTCCTGGCCTCCAGGTTTCAGAAGAGCAGGATTAAGCCATGTATGTAGAAGTCACTGGAAATCAGATTGGGAGGGGTTGTTGCCTGAGTGGCTCAGTCATCAAGCGTCTGCCTTCAGCTTAGGTCATGATCCCAGGGTCCTGGGATAAAGCCCCACATCGGGCTCCCTGCTCAGCCGGGGAGTCTGCTTCTCCCTGTCCTACTCCCCCAGCTTGTTTCCTCTCTCGCTTGCTGCCTCTCCGTCAAATAAATAAATAAAATCTTAAAAAAAAAAAAAAGAAATCAGATTTGGTGGGCACCTGCATAGCTCGGTCAGTTAAGTGTGGGACTCATGATTTTGGCTTAGGTCATGATCTCAAGGTCTGTGTTGAGCTCTGCACTCAGCGAGGAGTCTGAGATTCTCTCTCTCCCTCTCCCTCTGTCTCCCCCCCCCCAACTCTCTCTCTCTCCCAAATAAATAAATCTTTTAAAAAATCAGATTTGGGCCCATTGGGAAGAACAGTCAATGCTGACCCATGATGGGCTGGGTGTTTCATGGAAAATGATCTCTCCATCACCAGGAATGTTCCAGTAAGTATCCCTTCTTGGTGGTATAACCAAGACAGTGCTGTGAAGAGAAAGAGCATGCCCTTTGGATGGGACGGAGGGAGGTTCGTACTAACTGGTGCAGCCTCAGATGAGTCACCCTCTCTGAGCCTTCATTTCCTCTGCTGCCACATGGTCCCATGGACCCCATGGAGCGCTTGCACCACACTGGAAATCCCAGGCTCCCTGGGTCACCTCTCAAAGCAGCCCTTGCACACAAGCTGTTTACCATACTTGCGGGCACACCCCGAACATCCTCTGGCTGTCTCTATTTCCCTGCCCAAGGCGTCAAGCCTGTGCCAACCCGAGAGTGCCTCATGGCGCCCAGCCTCGCTGCCCTCCCCCCTACGGAGGGACAGGATAGCAAGAGAGAGGAGGGTCCTCCTCTATCTGTCGGGATGTGTTCAGGAGCAAGTAACAGAAAAATCCAGCTAACAGGGTTTCAGCCCTGAGGGTTGTTACTGCTCAGTTATCAAGAACTCTGAGACAGGTAGCTCCCGGGAGGCATCAGTGCCTCGGTGATGTGGTCAAGAACCTGGGGCTTGTTCTTTGCCCTCCGCCATCCTCAGGGCATCCGTGATGTTTTCCCACAGAATCACAGCACGGCTGCCCAAGCTTCCCCTCCTCACGGGACTTCCCTTAAGCAGGAAGAACTTTTTTCCCCTTTCCTGTTGCTCTTTTCCTGCAAGAAGTACCTTTCCCAAAGCCCCCTTCTGGCTTCCCCTTATATTCTGCGTGACCAACCTGTTCTGGTTTGCCTGGTACTTTTCTGGCTTGTACTGAAATTTGCGGGTCCTGGGAACACCCGCAGTCCTGGGCAAATCTGGCTGGTCCGTCTCCCTACTTGCATCCCATTGGCCAGGGCTGGCTCACATGTCTATCCCTTGACCAATGCCTAGCAAAGGGTGTGGAAAACCGGTTTAAACCGATGAGAATTCACCTCCCGGGGGGGCTGGCCACGGTGCCATTGGAGCTGATCTGGGGTTCTGTGGGCAAGGAAGCGGGACTGGCTGTTAGGTGGGCCCCCTGCCCTGTCCGCCACACTTGCTCCAATCAGAAATGAGCAGAGTCCCCTCCTAGCCAAGGCTCTACTCTCCCCCACCATCACCAGTATCACGCCGTGTGTTTGTGACTAAGTGGGAAAGAATTAGGAGCATGACAAGGATGTTGGGGGAGTGGGGCGTGGAGGAGAAAGGCCTCAAATACAGGATTCCTCTGTGGTCATGTGAAACAAGTTTATTTTTAATTTGACCTTCATGTGGCCTAATTACTGTGCAGTAATGATACCCCAAAGGGCCACTTTCAGGTAATAACAAAGATCAGAAAACAACTGATCTCTCTCCTAAGCTGGTCTATTCTTTGTCAGTGTGGAGACTGGGGGGGGGGGGGGGGGTGTCATCTGAGCAAAAGGACAGAAGGTCCGGGCTGAGTGCAGGCTAAGAGGTCAGCCCCAGCCCTGGCTCCTTGGAGACACCGAGGTCACCCAGCCTCTTCACTCACCTCTTGCATCAGCTACACTCTGACCTAGATCTAGTCTGACAACAGATCTCGTGATTTGAGAGGTTCCAGCTCCAGGGCCTGTCACCTTGTCTTAAAATTTTAAACGTGAAGATATTGAGAAATCATTTGTAAACCTGGAAATGGTGTTCCATTCATTCATTCATTCAAACAAATATTTATTATGTATTATGTGCCATAATACATAATACAGGTGTACTGGGTATTGAACAGTGAACAGGACAAGTAAGATGTCCGCTCTGAACAAGTTGACACTCTAGAGGTAGCAGACAGACAAGAAGCAAAACTAACACATACACATCATCATCATTAATAAGTACAGTAAAAAAAAAAAAAAAATAGAGCCAGAAAAGGGGATAGAGAATGACTAGGTAGATACAGGGAGAGGTTTTTTTTTTTAATATTTTTATTTTTTATTTATTTGACAGAGGAGAGACAGCAGAGAGAGAACACAAGCAGGGGAAGCAGCAGAGGGAGAGGGAGAAGCGGGATCTCCACCAAGCAGAGAGCCCCACACGGGGGCTTGATCCCAGAACCCTGGGATAATGACCCGAGCAGAAGGCAGATGCCCAATTGACTGAGCCACCCAAGCTGGCACCTATTTTAGTAAATAAAATTTTATTGGAATAGAGCCAAGCTCATTTATTTACATATTGTCTATGGTTGCTTTTGTGCCACAATGGCAGAGATGAGTAATCATAACAGAGATGACAGAATCTACAAAGATGAAAATACTATCCAGGCCTTAAAAAAACAGTTTGCCTTCCCAATGAGATACCATTTCACACCCACTAGAATGGCTATCATCAAAAACAAATGAGGATCATCATCAAAAACCAGTGAGGATGTAGACCCTTTGGAGCCCTCATGCACTGCTAAATGGAACGGAAAATGGAGCAGCCATTTTGGAGAACAGTCTGGCAGTTCCTCAGAGGGTAAACATAGAGTTACTGTATGACCCAGCAATCCCATCCCTGGGTGTGTCCCCAACAGAAATAAAAACATGTGTCCAAACAGAAATTTGTACAGAAATGGTCATAGCAGCATTATCTATAATGGGAAAAAGTGGACTATGCCCATCGATGGATGAATAAATAAGTAAAATGGGGTCGAGACATACAGCTGAATATTAGCAGGCAATAGAAAGAAATGTAATAGTGTATATACTCTAATACGGTTGAGCTGTGGGGGCACCCGGATGGCTCAGTCAGCTAAGTGTCTACCTGCAGCGGGTCCCCCTATAAAGCCACCTTTTAGAAGGTTTATTGACTTTTGTTCTAGATGGTCAAGGAAGGCCTCTGAGGAGGTGACTTTTGAGATCCCTTTGTAATTGGCTCAAAGCTCTCAAACAGTAACAGGCGACATTTTACTGAGCACTTATGTGGCAGACACTGTAATTACCACCTCACTGAATCCCCACAAAAACCCTATGGCTTAGATATTGACAACCCCATTTAACAGATGGAGAAATTGGAGCACAAAGAGGACAGGCAACTTGCCCAACTTGTCACACAGTTGATAAATGGCAGAACTTAGGATTCAATTCTGGCTATTTCTGACTTTAAAGCCTATGGCCACTGAGCTAACCACTGAGCAACACTTTCCTGTCCCGTCTCTGAATTCCTAATGTTTCCCAGGTCACCAAGATGGCCCAAATTAAGATGGAGGAGATGGGAAAGAGAGCACAGTAGGAAGGTAAGAAAGGGCATGCCAGGTGGAGGAGAGAGCAATGAGCATGCTGAGAGGTGTCTCTGGGCTCAGGGAGGGACCTCACAGGGGGAGCAAGACACTAACATGAGGTTCCCAAACTTTAGAGAGATAGAAATAATCTACTGCAAAAAGTCCAAGAGAGGCTTATCTGTCAGAGAGCTGATTTAATGGATCTGAGGTGGGGACCAGGAATCCAATGTTAAGAAGTTCCCTGGATCTAAAGCAGATGGCCCAGAGAGCACTCTGTGAAATGTCCAGCAGGAACCTCAAGGTCAACACAAGACTTCTCTGTGGGCCCCTGCCCACTCCCCATTTTGGTATCCCTCTTTTCCCTCCCTTACTGATACCCCATATTCCTGGCTCTCATTCTTCTCTCTGCACCCAGAGACTCCCACTGAACATTATAGACCTCCCAGTCTCTGTGCCTGCTCTTTCTTCCACCTGGTGTGACCTTGCCTACCTTCCTTTGCTCTGCTCCATCTCCCCCAAGAGGCCTCATCCCATCTCCCCTTCCTTAGCCTCCCATGCCACAAAGGCTCAGCTCTTAGGAGTCTGTCCCCTCTTTATGAAATCTTCCCTAACGATAGGAACGTTTCTCTACTGCATCTATAAATTGGGGATGAAGAGCCAATAACAAAATGTACACAAGGAACACTGTAGGCACCCCACAAACAGTGGCTATTGCTTTCATACAATAACATACCTATTATTATCCCCATTTTACAGCTGAAGAGAGTGAGGCAAGGAGGTCTTCAAAAACTTGTCCCAGGTCACCCAGCTAGAATTTGGTAGTACTTGAATTTGAACCTAGGCACCAGGTGCTCAGGTTTAACTATCAGGAGACTGGTGTTCATTGTTATGATGAGGCTCCAGTGACAGAAGAGATGCCAGTACGCTGGCACAGGGCCAGGCCTCCGGTGGGTGCTCAGTAAATGGTGGAGACTGAAGTGTATTGCAAGGTTCATCCAGGGACGGGGGGGGTGGAAATTACCCAAAGACCTCACTGACCATGACATCTCATGCTTTTTATTTGACAAGACTCAACATCTTAAGATCTCTGATGAGAATAGGAATAAAAAAAATAATTCATGAAACAAAATTCAGGATGGTGTCCCACTCAAAGCTTGGTGGGCCCAAAGTCTGTCAATCTATGTCTTTGAGGGTGATTGTGGGTTTTTTTTTTTTTTTTAAAGATTTTATTTATTCATTTGTTAGAGAGAGAGAGAGCGAGCACAGACAGACAGAGTGGCAGGCAGAGGCAGAGGGAGAAGCAGGCTCCCTGCCAAGCAAGAAGCCCGATGTGGGACTCGATCCCAGGACGCTGGGATCATGACCTGAGCCGAAGGCAGCTGCTTAACCAACTGAGCCACCCAGGCGTCCCTGATTGTGGGTTTTAACTTCAGAACATTAAGGCGGTGCAACTCCCGGGGAAGGAGGAAGGGGAGGGGGTAGCTGACCTGCCTGTTATTTTCTTTTTTTTTTCAAGATTTTATGTATTTATTTGACAGAGATTACAAGTAGGCAGAGAGACAGGCAGAGAGAGAGGAGGAAGCAGGCTCCCTGCTGAGCAGAGAGCCCGATGCGGGTCTCGATCCCAGGATCCCGGGATCATGACCTGAGCCGAAGGCAGAGGCTTTAACCCACTGAGCCACCCAGGTGCCCCTGGCTGTTATTTTCTAATCAAGGTACCTCATTGTATGGAGAACCCTCCACCTTGACTCCAATTCTCTTTCAGCTCAGGTCATAACCTCACATACCTTCCTCCTCTGAGCTCCAGAGAAAACTTAGGTAGACCAGAGCCTCCCATTTGAACCTAGGGTCTCTCTATAGAGTCAGAAGCTTCGCATCTGAATTGAATCAACGGGGAATCTTAGGGATCACATTTTTCCCAACATGGATGAGCCGTGAAAATATGCTAGAGTGGAATCTTCGGTCTTGTCACCCTTCACAAAGCTGCCCCACTTTGGGTGGCACAGAAGTCAAGAAGACAACAGGAAGAAGAACGCTGAACAATTCTATTGGTGGAACCCAAATCCAACATATCAGGATGGACCCAAATCCCAGGAACAATAAACAAGACAATTCCAGTGGGTTACAGGACACAACAGATAACAAGAGTCACCAGCAAATAAAACTAGAAGGTTTTCCGGAAATGGACAACTTTCTGAAACGCTTGCCGAAACTCCTCGTTAAACACAGTGTATATTATCGGATTGATGAGGGAGTTGAGATAGCCAAGCCAGGTGAAGAAGTCGAAGACGGCTGGGTGGAGCCAGCAGGAGTCCCGGCAGATGGGGAGGACCAGGGATGCGACGAAGAAGGGTAGCCAGCAGATGATAAAGGCCCCCAGGATGATCCCCAGCGTCTTCGTGGCTTTCCTTTCTCGAGCCGCGGAGATCCTCTTGCGCTCCAGGACACTATCGGCCAGCTTGATTTTCACGTGGTTGAAGAAGAGAGCGGAGCCGGCTGTGTGGGTGTGCCCCTCGTGGAGGCTGGGGCTGAGGGGGCACAGCGAGGACCCCGCAGAGCCTGTGATGAGTTGGGCGGTGGTGAAGCGCTTCCCGTACAGCGAGGGCGGGTTCAGGATGCGGTTCCGGGCGGCCACGTAGATGCGGCCATAGAGGATGATGAGCAGCACAGACGGGATGTAGAAGGCCCCGCAGGTGGAGTAGATGGTGTAGGAGATCTGAGACGTGTTCACCAGGCAGTCCGACATCTCTTCGTGAGCTTTGGCCTGCCGCCAGAAGAGGGGCGGGATGGAGATGCAGATGGAGATGACCCAGACGGTGGCGATCATGGCGGCCGCCCGGCCCGCTGTGCGGCGTTTACTGTACTCCAGGGCATCCGTGATGGCCCAGTACCTGTCCAGAGCAATGACACAGAGATGCAGGATGGAGGCCGTGCAGCACGTGATGTCGGAAGACAGCCAGATGTCACACAGGATTTGGCCAAAACTCCAGGTACGAGTGGTGGTATAGGCGATGCTGATGGGCATGACCAAGATGGAGACTAGGAGGTCAGTCGTGGCCAGGGAGCCGATGAGATAGTTGGCCGGGGTATGCAGCTTCCTGGTGAGGAAGATGGTGGTGAGAACAAAGGCGTTGGAGAGGGCTGTGGCCACTGTGATGATGGAAAGAAGCAGAGCAAGGGAGATCTTGAGGGCCCGGAGTGTCCCTGGACCCCAAGCCTCTGGGGTTTCCGTAGCATTCAGGGATCTGTTGGAGGCCTCCTGGAGAAGGCCTTCCAGGGACTGGTTTGGCGGGGACATTCTAGGTGGCTCTCTCTTCTCGCAGACTTGGACACACACAGCTCCCTTCACAGTTGTCTTGCCTACGGGACATGGTCATCCTTCTGCTTCACGCTGGTGGGGGCCCTCCATCAATAGGGCCCACAGTGAAAAGACCTCAAGACTTGACTATTTGAAGAACAGTGAGGTGACAGCTGGTAATTAAAGGTCTTTCCTAAACCGGATAAATCCCAAGATGCCTCACTATTCTGGAACTTGGCCCAGCAACTCGTCAAGCCCAGAGGACACATGCTGAATTTGTTACACATTTATCAGGAACTCACACTAATGTGGACAGTGCTTTGGGATTCTCACTTTTGGCATCTGGGCTCCTTCCAAAGCTTAAGGGATAAATGTGTTTAATGAGAACTTTGGAATTTCCCCCATCCTATTCTGAGAAGAGTCTGGGTTTCAGGTTGCCTCTGGGGAGCTTTTAAAACCAGAGATGAAAAGAAGTACCAGCAGATTCTCAGAAGTAGTCCGGTCAACAGCTCACCATTTTCCTAAGTTCATCTTGACACATCATGAGGCACTCTGGTTCCCAAGACTTGAAGTATGCATGAGCTTAGAGAAGGCAAAACAAACTGATCACTGAGGATTCATCGAGAAGGGCACATGTCCAGAGCTCTGGGACTTAAAAAAGAAGAGAAGACAAGAGTTAGGCTCTACAAACCAAAAGAGACTCTTAATGTCATAAAACAAACTGAGGGGGGGTGGGAGGAAGAGGGGTTGGGAGAGGGTGGTGGGGTTACATTATATGTTTAAATAAAGCTTAAATAAAGTTAAAAAAAAAAGAGTTAGGTTCTAGAAGGACACTCTCTAGTGCTAGCAGTGACACAGTGAAACTAGCGTTGTCAAAAGTGTTAGGAGAATACAGGGAAGAGCAACAAGTCCCACCCCCACAATTCCCAGAGGGGGCAGAGCCTCTGGAAGCATCACAGGCTTGTTATAAATACATGAAATCAGCTTTGTAAATTATGAATCAGAAACCATCATTCTATTTGCTCAGCAACAACAAAAACTAAACAAAATGACTCCATGCACAGAAAAAGAAAAAAAAAAGTCACCAGGAAAGATACCAAATTTTTACAATGTATTTCTCCCTAGATTATTTTTCTTAGATTTTTTTTTTTTTAGATTTTATTTATTTATTTGAGATAGAGCGAGAGTGAGAGAGAGAGAGAGAGCACACACAAGCAGGGGGAGAAGCAGGCTGAGAGAGAAGCAGGCTCTCCCCCGAGCAGGGAGCCTGATGTGGGGCTGGATCCCAGGACTCTGAGATCATGACCTGAGCTGAAGGCAGATACTCACCCACACTGAACCACAAAAGTGGCCCCCTTTCTTCTATTCCTAAAAATTTTTCAAATTTCCTAGAGTGGTCATGCATGATTCTTAAAATAAACACAAAGACAAAAAACAAAATCACCTTTTGGTTAGCAGAGAATTCCAGAAATTAAAACAATGAGCATTTTTCATGGTGAAAGTTCAACTCCAGAAAATATATTCAGCTTTCTTTTTTTTTAACTAATATATTTTTTTAAGATTCCATTTATTTGCTTGATAGAGAGAGACACACAGAGAGAGGGAACACAAGCAGGGGTAGTGGGAGAGGGAGAAGCAGGCTTCCCACAGAGCAGGGAGCCCGATGCTGGGGCTCAATCCCAGGACCCTGGAACCAGGACCCAGGTCAAAGGCAGATGCCCAATGACAGAGCCA
>ML101619.1:0-17530 GCA_003697995.1 Taxidea taxus jeffersonii
TAAATAAATAAATAAATAAATAAATAAATCACTGAGACTTGGGGGACATGTTGTTATAGTGATTAGCTTCTCCTATCTTGACTACTAAAAGAAGGCAGAATTTTCCTTCTATAACATAATTAAGTAAGTCAAGCACAGACACATTTTAAAACAGCATTTGTTAAAGGACCTTACATACTAAAATTCGAATATAGATCAATCACCAAGATTTGGGGCTGATTCCTGAGACTTAATATCTTTTCAATCAATTTAAATGCGATTCATCTGAAAGTGGAAAAAAGAGATCATTACACCTTGTAGGTATCTCCCTTATAGAATGTTCCATGGGCCAAATAAACATATCTATAAAGTGAATCAGCCTCCATTCCATTACGGACTGAAAACACACATACCAGTATTCCTAAACATTAGCCAAAAAAGGTATTGAGCTTTTCCTTTGGGGTATTTGCCCATTTGAAATTTGTTCTGTGAGTTTTTAAGTTTCCCTCACCGGCCACCTGAGGGTATTTTGTCAAAGCGTTTTAAATTATTCAATGACAAAATAAAAATAAAATCTATGGCAACAGGCTGCAGTGTCATGTAATACCAAATTAATTATATGATTCACTGCAGGCATCAGCTGAAGAAAAGACTGGGGGAAAAGGCTGTTATGCAAATAGATTTGTCTCTAATAACAGCGAAGGGAATTTAGCAAGTTATTGGCACAGAGAATTACCTTTTTGTTTAGAATATCCCTTCTTACCCAGTTGACTCCACAGTAGAAGTCCTCTCTAAGTTGGCCTTCAACATGGGGAGCCACAAAGTCATCGTTTCCCTCAGCTACAGGATTTCTTAAGGCTGAGGCTTGGTGGCACAGAGGACTAATGGAATGTGCAAGGCTCCCAAAGCCAAGTCACTGGAAAATCCAACCCACGCTCCTGACAGCAATTAGCATTTATATAGCAGGGTATACATTTTAACTAATTAATCTCACAACACCCTCTTGGGCTTTCATGCCCATTCCCACATTACATGCCAGGAAATGGAGACAGAGAGATTAATTGACTTACTTTTGCCTGAGTGGTAGCACAAATAAAAGCTGCCTGAACATAGATCTCGGATGCTTGTCCCAAATCTGTGCTCACACATTCAAAGCAAGATATTTCCCACAGGAAAGCTATTCATATATTTGTATTTATTAAATATTCATTCAGAATCTTCTGTGAGCAAGGACTGTGCTGGGTGCTAGGGTAGAAAGACATGTAGACTTAAAAATTCAGGGAGCTCAGGTATAGAAAAGAAAGAGGAAAAGATTTAAATATTGAAAGACCTGAGGTGGAATTACATTCCATGAGTATTTATTTGCCATGTGCCCCTTATTTAACATATCACCTTGTACAAAATGCTTCCCCTCTCAGACTCAGTTTCTGCATGTGTCCCATGCCCGCCTTATAGTGTTGAATGAGGATTAAAGGGCGCAGTAGAATGAAAGGAGCTTAGTACCTATTAGGCTAAGTTCCATAATAAGTCTGAGTAGGTCCCTGCCTGTTAGGAAGCTGACAACCTGGGAAAAAAGAAAGACTAAATGAAAACCTGGTGGAATGAACCAACTATTATAATAGGCTTCTAGGCAGGGGAACAGCTCTTATGTGATTATATTCTATCATGTTAGGTGGGGGATGGCAAGGGTAGTCCTGAGATTGGATTATGATCAGAAACAGTCCCTTTTTTACATCCTTAACTGGAACTCTGTGTGCTTTAAAAACTGTCCCATCGGTACATTCTAGGAATATTACGTAGGCCTGAGGGCAGAGACTAAGTATAATGGAAAGACTGATTTTACAACACATTCTTACAGCTTTGCTTAATTTTGTTTTTCTAGAGGTGTGCGTGGCTTCTCGGGAAATCTGAGCCTGGGACTGTGATCTAGGGAGAACCCAAGGTGTGAGCAATGTTGCATGAGTGGCAGGATGACAAAGAGTAAGGCAACAGGTTAAGAGTAGGTGAGTTTCTGAGGCAAGATACAAGGGTTCCAGACACTGAAACACTAGCAGGAGCCCTGACAGAAGAGGCATATGGCACAGAGCCCAGAGAGCAATATGATGGAGGATAACAGACAGGATTCAGAGGCAGGCTTTGACACCTTCTGGCTTTATTAATTCATTTAAAAACTACATACTGAGCATCCTGTCCTGTGGCAAATGCTAAAGTCGATGCTCAGAATACACTGGGGAACAAAACAAGGTCGCATGGAGCTCACATAACACAGAGAGACTGACGATAAACAGTTGACACGCTAAATAAGAAATGTATAGCGTATACTGGAAGGTAAGTCAATGGAACAAAGAAACACATAAAACCTGGTAAGACAGATCAGGCATGACGGAAGGGAAAGAGGGAAGAAGGAGGAGCATGCAATTTTAAAGAGGGTAGTCAGGGTAAGTCCCTCAGCCATTATGAACCTCAGCTTCCCAAACCAGAAATTCAAGTTCATACTTGAATTTATTTGAATGTACTCTACTCTGTAGAGTAGTTATGAAAACTGAATGAGCCCAAGACATAAAGTACTACACATACCAACTGTAAAGTCTATGCACATATTACCTACGATTAACCTGTGGATTGCCATTTTCTACAGAAAACACTTTCCTCATTTCAGTCTACTGAAGAGACTGCTAGACATGTCCATTTACCATGTCCACACACACTCCCTTTTTCAAAAGTATGGGAATTTTTATCTGGGCACAGAGCCATTCAGGATAAAGGCAATATTTCCCAAGCTTTCCTCTCACTGGGAAGTGTTCAGGTGACATAGTTCTGACCAGTGGAATATGTTTGAAACTTCATGATTCTAAAACCATTCTTGAGAGGTGCTCACATCTTTCTATGTTTCCTATGCTCCTGTTCCCATCCCATTTCTCCCATCCTGCTGCTTGGAATATGTATGTTACATCATGGACCATGAGACGGAAGGCCACACTCAGAAAACGGTGGAATGGGAAAGTGAAGGGAGTTACATAAGGTGCTGCCTCACCAGTCCTGAGCTTTCTAGCTCTAGACTTTATGTGAGAAATAAACTTTTGATTATCCTTGCTACTCCGAGCGTGGCTCACAACCCACCAGCATCATCAGCAGCTTGTGAGCTTGTCAGAACTGCAGATCTTCTGCCCTGCCCAGACTAACTGAATCAGAATCTACAGTTTAATAAAATGCTCGGATGATTCCTAAGCCCATTAACTTAGCTACGTAATAATTTAAACCACTGTTACTTTCTGTCTCCTTTTTCACAGCTAGTCATCATACTAAAGGACAACAATGTCTTATTTCATCTGTTCAAGTCAGCAAGTTGTTGAACAATTCGTGAGGTTATCTCCACCCCGTAAATCTACCTCTTTGATGGATTAGATATAAAAACATATATTTGTTTTTTGTTCCTCCATAGAAAAAAAATACTTTAAGACACCAGGATAGTTTTCTAGCAATGTTATGTAGTAAACAACCAGTTTAAAAAAAAAATCCATAAACTACATTTCCTAGAGTAGGATGTAATTAGAAAAAATACCATTACAACGGATTTTTTTTTTTTTTAATTCTGGAGAGAGCTACTCAAGCAAAGGTCTAGAAAGTGTTTCTGAAGTTCTGTGGTTATCAACTAAGCTCAAAAGAAGAGAGAGAAGTCGGGGTAGGGGAGGACGAAACTGAGTGGCTGGGAGCATCCATCAGACATCCTCATGTCGCTTGTGCTGTTCAACAACACTGTGCTAATAACTCGGCAGATGGTTTTCCTGGACCAGATAATTAGACATACCTTACTCCCACCAAAAAAGGGAGTTTTCTTGAGTGAGTAATTTGAAGAAAAGGAAAAATAACCCTGAGCAGATGATAAGATTTGCCAGATAAGGAAAGAATGCCAAATTCAGAAAGCTGGTTGACGGGGGACAGGGGGTGGGGGATCCACAAGCTACAGCTTTAATTTTGCAGGTGTCATTAGAGTTTGTTCCTAGAACAAGTTTTATTCCCAACTGTGTGACACTCCTCCCTGCAGCACGGGACATTCATCTTGATGCTGATCTAAAGACTGCTATTTTATATAAACTGAAAGGGGTTAGTCTGGGGGGCATCCGGGGGGCTCAGTCAGTTAAGCATCTACCTTTGTCTCGGGTCATAATCCCAGGGTCCTGGGACTGAGTCCAGCATCAGGCTCTCTGCTCACCCAGGAGTCTGCTTCTCCCTCTCCTTCTCCCTCTGCCCCTCCCCCCTGCACATGCATGCTCTCACCCCAATACATAAATAAAATCTTAAAAAAAAAAAGGTGGGGGGGTGAGTCTGGCCAGTTTTTAAAAAATGAGGAGAGAATAATTACCAGGCAAACAAGAAAACAAAAAATAATGAAAAGGAAGAGGTAAAAAAAGGAAAATGAACCTTCACAGACGTGAACAACCAAATCTGTGAAGTTTAAATTCAGAACATATACCATCGTAGGTGCTACTTAAAGGTACAAAATCAAATTATCTAAAGGAGGTCTGAGAGTTGGGGTATTTCAGAACTGAATTATCATTGCAGGACCAGTACACCCAGAGATCTGACCAGTTTGGTTTTCACACAATCTGTCATGTAGAGGTTCTTTTCTCTGAGTTTGTGAATGTGAATGCCATGTTCCACAAAGTTTCCCTCATGTCTGAGGGCCTGAGGAAAAACCCTGGGGTCTCCAGAGAGTTTTCCAGTCCTGGGTCTAGAGGAGCTGCGGAAGGTCAGCAGGCTCTTCCTTGTCTCCATCAAGTCAGTCCACAACCGGTTTTCAGAGCTCCAACCAAAGCATCTTTAATCATCATGTGCTAATGCCCAAGGAAGGTCCAGCAGCCCCCCTCCTGCTGCTGAGCACAATGAGGAAGAACATGGAATAGCATCATCTAATAGCTACCTACAAACATCTCTGTTCCTCTCATCAAACTTGCAGCAGGGGTTAGCAGGCTAAAGAATGGATTCCGGGTGTGCTGCCTCTGTACCATGGTGCCATTATTTTCTTAAAAAAAAAAAAAAAAATCACTGTAATGAGCATCCTCATGTGGCTGAAGGGAATGATTTTCTTTGCAGGGCTGTTGTGACAATAAATAAACTGGCTTATGTCAAGTGTGGCACAGTACACTGGGGAAAGTCTAAGCAGTCATTAGCCAGTTTTTATGTGCCCCCAACTCCAAGCAATCATTTCTAATCCATGATTAAGATGTAAAGATCCAATTACATTTCTCATATAATAAATAAGCAGCATTTCACTCTCTATTTTCATTATTACATAATATTTATTCAGGGTCCTACGAGTGCCAGCGGCTATAAACTAAATGTAATAAAAAACATGGTCTCTTGCTTTCAGATTTCCATTCAAGAAACAGATTGTCAGCATTGGAAGTAAAGTTACTTCACCCCTTATCATAGAATCATATGGGTCTTAGAACTAGTCATAGCCCTCAGGGGCAGAAGAAGAGCTGGTAATACCCCATCCCACAGAGGAGTGAATGAAGCTAAGAGAAAAGAAATGAACAGGTCTGAGACAGGGCCAACAATCTGGGATAGAGATGGGGAGGAACCAAAGCAAGCCTCTTATATCGTGAAACCACTTTCCTGATGGCATACACAGTAGCTAGTCTCTGGAGTCTGACAGCCCCAGTTCAAACCCTTGTCCTGTCACTCCCTTCCCATGTGAGTACATGCAAGTAAATTAAATGTTCCCACAGTCAAAGAAGGCTGATCTGAAGACTAAATGAGACAGTGCTCTTAAAGTATTTAGCAAGAGCTGTTCGGTGGTCCTCATTATTATTAATATTACATTCCTCTCTTAATTCCAAACTGAGTGTGTCCAATTTCAAACTGAAAGTGACCCAATAAATGTTGTTAACATTTAGCCTATGGGGACTTACCTCCAACAAAGTGTTTGAGGGCGTTAGACCACAAGGCAATTTAAAAACCATTTAAAACAACCCTTTCTTTTTATGAATGGTGCAGCTGAGCCCAGAGAGCTAACTTAATAAATAAACTTAATAAATAAATGTTGAGCATTTATTGTGAGTGGCAAGCACAGAATCACTTCTTTTCGACCCAAATGTCATGTCCTTTCTATTATATCATCTGAGTAAAATATATATTTCAAATACGTAATGCAGAAACTTTCCCAGTCGGTATTGGGAATGTAAATAGTACAATATTATATTCCTCTTCAAAACAGAGGATGAAATAGGCAAAAAAAAAAAACAAAAAACAACCCTCAGAATATTGGAACAAATAACATTAATGGTGGGCCATAAGAGATAACTTTGTGTGCATTCTGTATGATGAAGCTACACAATTATTCTTTTCCTCCCTCTCATTCTACAGGTAGATGCTAATATGTGGATCTGATCTAATATGCTGAAAGTGAAGTAGGTGGTAATGTGGACTGTACTTGTGGCATCTGGAAAGAAGGATCCTGTTTCCTCATATGTAATAGTGCAGAAGCAAAACACAAAGTGAATGAAAGTACCTACCACATAGGAGTGTTGACAGGGGTAAAAAAGATCATACACAAAAATACCACATTTTCGGGCACACCGTATGAACTTAATAAATTTTAGCTACAACTATTATGTTGATTTTTACTGACAAGAGAATTAAAAACTAGAAAGACAGCAGAGGACAGGGGAACAGAATTACTGTGTGTCTTTGTTCATGAGTTTTTATTACATTTTACCAAAGCCAGGGACAGGAAACACAAAATTAAGATTTGAGTCCTAAAATGTGGAAGGCAGGCAAAGCATGGACTGACTTCTTAATTAGCAAAGATGATATGAGGAAGTGGAGATGCAACGGGGGTGGGAGTTAAGGTGGTAGGAAAAGTAAAAATGAAACAAGATGGGATCGGGAGGGAGACAAACCAAAAGAGACTCTTAATGTCATAAAACAAACTGAGGCGGGTGGAGGGGAGAGGGGTTGGGAGAGGGTGGTGGGGTTACATTATATGTTTAAATAAAGCTTAAATAAAAAAAAAGAAAAAAATTAAAAAAAAAGATGACTTGAACAATCGCTTTTCCACTCAACGGTATGATGCAAGTGTAAGTCCCTCTAGGTACTCAACGGGTCTTTGTGCCCTCCCTCCCCACATCTGACTTCTCAACTGGAGGTTCAGGGAGGCTTGTTCAGTGAACGCACCCCAGGGGATGTACTCAGTTAGGAGCTATATGATTCCTCCACCTCAAGACTTGCAACCATATTCTACACACAATTATAAAGCCAAAGGAAAGAGCATCTTGTGAGCCTTGCCAGCAACCTCCCCAGCAATCCTCAGGAAATTGCCTGGAGTGAAAGGGCATTTGAGATCTTCATCACCTGCCAGGAAGAGACACAGGCTACAATCTTGCCACTGAATTTCAGAGAGGCATCACCTGTGAAATGCCAGCGCAGTCTCATTCAATTTTAATAATGTGTCAAGCATGCAGATTTTTCTTGAAGGCTGGTGGTGACAAGCAGAAGACAAAAGATTCCGAGAGAAAACCAGGGGAAGCAAACATCAGAAGCTGAGAGCGTAAGCAATGGGGTTCGGGGAGATATCTGGCCGTGCATGATGAAGGGGTGGTCAGAAGAATTCACAAGGGAGGAGTTCTGAGTGGCTGGGTTTTCAGTGACCCCTCAGCTAGAGAAGTGTCAACTCCCAAGGAGCAGAAACTGATCTCGGGAAGACAAATCCCAAGATATAATCACGGTCCACATTTCTAAATATTTAAGTCACCTGTAATCCCCTTTGCATCTTAGAAACTGCTACATGTTGGGACTGGAAGGAAGCCTTCTGAGTCAGCCAGCAACAGGACACATTATACACATTAGGCTTTGAGCCCGGAGGGGTGAAGGAGTGCCTGAGGGAAAGACTGGTTAGTAGCAGAGGCAGGATGAAACCTTCCAGATTCTTAGTTATTTGCCCCCTATCACATGTAACTTTTGCCCAGGAAACCAACTATGTGAGTTTCACTATACTGACATCAATCAGTCTTTCCTTTTCTTTTTCCCCAGTATGTCAGAGGTTGAATTTTTATTTGTGTGTTTTCAAGTATAGTTGACACATAATGTTACATTAGTTTCAGGTATACAACAGTGATTCAGCCCCTCTACATTATGCCCTGCTCACCACAAGGGTAGCCACCATCTGTCCCCCATACAACACTATGACAATACATTCAGCTCCTTGACTCACTGCAGTCTTAACGTTGAGGACATTTGCCTCTACTATACGTAGTGCTGAAGAGAAAGGGTAATCTACAGATCAACTTTCCTAAACTCCAGAATTCTTACCTCTTAGGAAGCAAAACAGGAGGAGGAACTTCTCACATATGAAGTAAAACCAGTTTAACTCTAAGGAAATAAAAGTGTAGAATGTCTGCTATACTATCCTTCCAATTGTGAGCCCTTTTTCTCATGGCACATGAGTTCCCTCTCTATACACACTCACCAGGGTCCATACACCGATGAATGGTCTGCCATAGGAAAAAAGCAAAATAATTACTGTAAAGTAGAAAAATGAAATGACAATAAGAGAAATTGGTGTAAGATCAGGAAAAGCTTGTGCTGTCCTTGCCATGAGAGCTATTAGGAGCTTCATGGTACAAGTGAAGCAGTCCAGGTCTATATATCTCTGGGGGTGTGTTTATCCAGGTATAAATCCCCAGGCAAAACTGTCCAGTGCAGAATGCTCATATATGGGCATTTTCAGCCTACCAGTGCCATGGGTTCCCTGCCTCATGGAGAGAATGATAAAGAAAGTCACTGATTAGAAATACAGCTTGTTGTTTCCATACTCTTAGAGGTGGGAATATGTTCCACACTCATCAATTAAGAATCATTGCCTTGTTCTCCCTACCATATATCCAAGATTACAAATCCATAACTGGATGCATAAAAATTTTTATTTTACCTGGCAGTTTTAGACATATTGGTTACAGAAGGAGGCATTGTTGCCCCATTTTGGAGTTTGGAAAGAGGCTCTGGAATGATTTGGGAAAGTCATGGTGCTAGCAGGCAGCAGAGCTTTCTGAATCCAGAACCAGTAACCCTCGCAGAGCCAGTCCTTTCTCCATTAATCCTCTCGGGCTCTCTGGTATCATGCTCAGTCCTTTGGTTTCCAGTTTAGAGACTTTGTGTATAATCTCTTCCCTCTGTTCTTCCCACTCACATTGATTCTTTATGTCAACTGGCATCTCAAACCATGTTCTTTCCTTCTGCCTTATACCAAATTAGCTACTCAGCCTTTCTTTGAATATTTTATTTATTTATTTGTGAGAGAGAGAGAGTATGAGAGGAGAGAGGTCAGTGGGAGAAACAGATTCCCTGGCAAGCAGAGAGCCTGATATGGGACTCTGATCCCGGACTCCAGGATCATGACCTGAGCTGAAAGCAGTCGCTTAATCAACTGAGCCACCCAGATGCACCTTTCTTTGAATAAAGGGATGCAATATATCTTTAAACTTCCTTGACACTAAAAATAGTTCCTGAGGTATACATTGCAGTATTCTCCATAGAGAATAACAACATGGGATTGGGAGACCTTATTTCTTGTCCTAACCCAGTCAGTGTGACCACCATTATTATTATTATAAGTACCACCAACAACTAATAGTGAACATTTCCCATATGTCAGGTATCAAGTGATGTAATTTTATGATCTCTTTCAATTCCCAAAACCACTCTCTCAGATAGTTTTATTATTGCTCCCATTTAATAAATGAGGAGCGTGAGTCTTAGGTAAGGGAAAGAATATCCACACAATTGCACAGAGTTAAATTAATTAAACAAGAAGGTCATTAGACTGAGGTGATTTTAATGCCTTAGCAGCCTACCTAAGCAAACCAAAGCCTAAGGCTGCAATGCCTCAAGGTCAACAAATCAAAACACATGGAAACTGATCACAAACAGCCAACTAGACCTTATTAGCTAACACAACTTGCCTAAACTGCCTAAACTGTAGTCAAACAATTTTATTGCTTTGCTTCTGCCTCTTCTCTATAAAAGTCTTGCCCCCCAGGGGCATCTGGGCATCTCAGTCAGTTAAGTGTCTGCTTTGGCTCAGGTCTAGATCCCAGGGTCCTGGGAAGGAGCCCCACATCGGGGTCCCTGCTCAGCGGGGAGCTTGCCTCTCCCTTTCCTTCTGCCCTTCACTTACGCTTGCTCTCACTAGTGCATGCTCTCTCTCTCTCTCTCTCTAATAAATAATCTTAAAAAAAATCTTAAAAAAAAAAAAAAAAGTCTTGCCCCCAGTTCATGTTGGTGGAAATGCTTCCAACCACTTCCAATTTGGTGCTGCCTGCTTCAAATGATATTTACTCAAATAAACTCTCAAAATGTTTCATATGCCTCCATTTATCTTTTAGCCATAGGAAGTATGTGAGAGAGAATTCTAACACAGATCTGCCTCATTCCAGAGTCTAAAATTGAACCCTGACTGCAGCCAAGTAATTTCCCTTTTCTTGCATTCGGCTTTTTCACGTATAATACATAAAAAGGTAAAACCAGATGATTTCTAGCCCCTTCCACCTCCACAGTATAATGGGTTTAGAATCAATGTGAACGTCAAGAGTGTTTTCTAGACTGAATCTTAAAATTGTAAAATCAAGGCAGTTTTCCAGGGAAAAGAGTGGAGTTGCGGTGGGTGGGCAGCACTAGTTAATATAAAGTGGAACAAACCGGGTCTCTTTAATGAGAAGCATCAAATCCTTGATTAGCTGCTCCCAGCATCAGAAGGCACTCGTCACAGCCAAGAGGCAATGGGGCAGATCACATCTGTCTGAATTAGTGTCATTATCTAGTCATATTTCCAGTGGGGACTCTGAAGCTATCTTCAATGCTCAACTTTCCCTCACAACACCCACTTTTAAAAAGCAGGGAAGTCAGAAATGTCAGCTTGTCCTCGAAGGCAGCTCCCTCGGGCACTAGCTGCCTCTGTCTTATTAAGTATAGTCAGGCATGACTCAGCTCCTCCATCAACTGTCTGTGAAGGAGAACATTTCACGCTGGTAGAAAATCACCTTAAGCAGAAATATGGAAGGCATTTAAGGTACACAATTAGAGCCGCACTGCTTATTACTCAAAATCAAATCATGCTTTTCTTATCCTAGACAGGAAAGCATAATCACAGCCAATAGGGAAATAAAACTGCCTTTGCTTAGAGCACATGAGATCACCCTGTCACCTCCAGTTACAACTATCAGCCACTCAGACACCTCTTCCATCTGGGTCACAAAGAAAGGTGAACTGTGGGTTATGGCATGTCCTTCATTCAATAAACCCTCAGTGAGAACCTACTACATGCAACAGTTTATATGGTGCAGTTTTCACTGGGGAGATAAAGACACAAGGAAGACATCATCTCTCTTCTCAAAGATCTCACTCTCTGGGGAGTCTGCGCAGAAAATCACAATGTAAACAAAATGAAGTAAATGCTATAAAGAAAAAGATGTGGCACATCATAAGAAGGCAGAAGTCGTTCTTATTTCTGACTGTGAGAGGTGAGAAGTTCAATGAAACCTTCACAGAAGAGGTGACATCTGAATTAAGCCTGAAAAATGAATAGAATGTGTGCTGACAGATGCAAGGGGAGGAATCCAGGGTGACGGAACATCATATGCAAAGGCACAGAGGGTGAAGGAACAGTGAGGAGCCCATCAGTCAGCTGGGGCTGGATTCCAGGGGGTATGACGTTGGAGCAGAGCCTGAGAGAGGGAGACTAGGGTTATACAGGGGAAGGGGTTCCTACTTTATCTTGGTAGCAACTGGCAGTCACTGGTGGTTCTGGAATAATGAAATGACACATATTAATTACAACCATGGCAGAGGTATTTCCATTGGAAAATATATTTGTGCCCTGAGGCTGTCTGAGGGATCATACATGTGTGCAACTCCACGTGAGTCAAGAATGGAATTTCTCTATCTAGTTGTTATCTCTGCCTTTCCTTGTACAAACCACAAATGAAGACAAAAGGCCCGAGGTGGGCCTTTTGCTCTGCAGTTGCTAGAGTGGAGGACAGTGATTTTTCAAGGTGAGAAAGGCACTGCTGTTCCTTCTCCATCTCCCAACCCCCACCATCACCACTGATAATCCGCGGGGCTATAGAGGGGCGGCTACTTTATTAGAGTTCCTAAATTTAATTATCCAGAACCTTTACTGTTTCTCTCTCGAGCCTGTCCTCAAAGTATTTTAATAACCAGAAATGAATGAATGAATGAATGGCAGTGTTCCGTATGAATGGAGTAGACTATCTATATATCCCTTATGGCACATGGAATACCATTCCATGGTTATGGATGTTTCAATGCCTAGATTCTCCTTCCAACTACCTAAGGGGGGTCCCTGCTAACAGGACAGTTCTCTCCATCACCACAGCCCCACCATGCCTAAAAAAGCCAAAAAGGTCTGTAGACATTCTAAGCAGAGAAGAGAAGAGTGGTAGATCTGATGATGGGACTGCGAACAGGATTTTTAAATTATTTAAAAAATTAAAGGTTAGCAAAGATAAGCCATGGACAAGAAGATAGTATTTTATTTATTTTTTTAAATATTTATTTATTTATTTATTTATTTCACAGACAGAAATCACAAGTAGGCAGAGAGGCAGGCAGAGAGAGAGGGGAAGCAGGCTCCCTGCCGAGCAGAGAGCCTGATGCGGGGCTCGATCCCAGGGTCCCAGGATCATGACCTGAGCTGAAGGCAGAGGCTTTAACCCACTGAGGCACCCAGGTGCCCCAAGAAGAAAGTATTTTATAATTACACATCTGATAAAGGACTTATATCTAGGTTAGATAAGAAGCTCTCAAAACTCAATAAGAAAACTTTAAAAGGGGACAAAAGATTTCAATAGTTTATCAAAGAAGATACACAGACAACAAGTGAGCCTATAAAAACACACCCCAAATCATTAGTCATTAGTTGCAAATTAAAAATCAAACAGGAGGGACACCTGGGTGGCTCAGTTGGTTAAGCGGCTGCCTTCAGCTTGGGTCATGATCCCAGCATCCTGGGATCGAGTCCCACATCAGGCTCCTTGGTCGGCAGGGAGCCTGCTTCTCCCTCTGCCTCTGCCTGCCTCTCTTCTGCCTGTGCTCACTCCCTCTCTCTCTCTAACTAATAAATAAATAAAATCTTTAAAAAAATTTAAAAATCAAGCAGGATACTACTCCATCCTTACTAGAGTGGCTAATATTTTAAAAATGGAAAATACCAAGTTTTGGCGAGGATATGCAGAAGCTGAAACTCTTACTCTTTGCTGATGGGAAGGCACAATGAAGTACAATCACTTTGGAAAACAGCTTGACATTTTCATATTAAGTTAAACATTCACTTACAGTACAACCTACCGATATTAGCTCTAGATATTTACTCAAGAGCAATGAAAACTTATGTCCAGAAAAAAGCCCATACACAGATGTTTATAGTAGACTTAATCATAATTGTCAAAACCTTGAAGAAACCAAATGAACTTTAGCTAGTGAATGAATAAACGAATTGTGGTACATCTATACAATGAAATACTACTCAGTGACCAGAAATGAACTTCTGATATACTCAACAATATGAACCCATCTCAAATACATTATGCTAAGCGAAAAAAATCTAGTACCGTATGATTCCACCTAAATGACATTCTGATGGGTATTTAGGAGGGCACGTGTGGAAATGAGCACTGGGTGTTACACACAACTAATGAATCATTGAGCACTACATCAAAAACTAATGATGTATTATTTGTTGGCTAATTGAACATAATAAAAATACATAAATGACATTCTGGGGGCGCCTCGGTGGCTCAGTCAGTTAAGTATCTGCCTTTGGATCAGGTCATGATCTCAGGGCCTGAGACTGGGCCTGACATCAAGCTCCCCGCTTGGAGGGGAGTCTGCTTCTCCCTTTACTCCTCCCTCTGCCCTTCCCACTCCCCCTCACTTGTGGCTCTCTCTCTCTCTCTCTCTCACTCTGTCTCTCTCTCTCAAATAAACAAATAAAATCTTTTAAGAATACAATAAATGACATTCCAGATAAAGCATAATTACAGGAACATAAAACAGATCAGTGATTGCTAGGGGCTTGAGATCAGGGAAGGTTGACTGCACAGCAGAAGCTGTGCAAATGAGAAGAAATTTGGGGGAAGCAAATGAGAGAAATCTGAGGGCAAAATGGAATTTTTTTGTATCTTAAGTACAGCAGCTTTTCTGCTGCTCTTTGCATTTGCCCGAATTCAGAGATTCTTCACACTGAAAACTGAATTACACTGTATGTAAATAAAAGAGAAAATTAAAAAAAAAATTCTAACAGGTCTAGAGTTGTGTAGAATAAAAATGGATCTAAATAATTCCAGCCGCTTGATCAGAGATTTTGCTTTATTTGCAAGGTCTGGTGGGAGGCAAGCGTTTGCTTATGGACTCATTCCAGTGCCATTTCCTACCCTTTCCAAGCAGTCCAACCCCACAGGTCCTCCCCGGCCCATTTGGTCTCTACCTCTCTCGATAGGCCTGGCTATCTCTTGTGAAGCTACTTCCCACCTTGCAGAATTGTTATCTGGAGTTATGGCTGATCTCCTGCTAGATTGTGAACTCAAAGGTTAGCATCCTGCCTACACAACACAGTGCCTGGCTCACAGTTTGGTGGATATTTGTTTCAGATCAGGTGCAATGAGGAAGACCACTGTAATAAAAGCGGAGACCAATAACTGCGTAGAAATAAAAGTCGACGTTTCCTCAAACTTCCTGATATACGCATTATGATCTCTTTTTTTTTTTGATAGAAAAATACTTAAAGGTTTTAATTCTCTGAAGACCAAGAGTTAACAATTTATGACTACCCTTTGAAAATAAGGTATGTGGGAGCAATTTTGAGGTTTTCAAAATCAGTACAAAGCTCATCAAATCCAATATCATCTGCGCAGGTTGTAAATTGACTTCCTTATCAAAGAAGAACAGCTGGCTTGGAGGCGGGTCTGTCACTGGATGTGGGAGACAAACCAAAAGAGACTCTTAATGTCATAAAACAAACTGAGGGGGGTGGGGGGGAGAGGGGTTGGGAGAGGGTGGTGGGGTTACATTATATGTTTAAATAAAGCTTAAAAAAAAAAAAGTAAAAAAGTAAAAAAGAGCTACCTTATGACCCAGCAATTGCACTACTATTTATCCGAAGGATACAAACATATTTGTAGGGGCACAGGTCCACAATAGAGCAGCAATGTCCACAACAGCCAAACAGCCATACTATGGAAAGGGCCCAGATGTCCATTGACAGCTGAATGGATAAAGCAGATGTGCTGCATAACAAAGGACTGAAAGACTACTGCTTTGACTATAACCCTCCCAACGAAAACCAGATCATGGGACACCAGGTCCTTCTATATCTCTGTCACAGAATGGGTCAGAACCAGTATTTTGAGTACACATCCCAGAAGGAAATACGCTATAACACCCACCAGCCAGAGGCCTGCATCGCCATGGAGGCAGGAATGGACATTCTCACCATGCATCTCTGCCAGGACACTGTCCCGGAGAATCAGAAGTTCATCTTGCAGGAGGATGGCTCTTTATTCCACATACAGTCCAATATGATCTCTTATATATATGATCTCATAGCTGATGTAAAGACTAAAATTTTAGCCAATTATTACATCTATTCATCCATTCACTGAGCATTTACTGAGCACTTGGTAAGTGTAAAGCATTCTGCCAGGCACTAAAGATATGGAGCTTTCATTCCAGGGAAGAAGACAGAAATAAAATAAGTAAATAAGTAAATAATTACACAATTAATAAGTTAGATGCTATCATAACAGGTACAATGAAAAAGAAGTACAGGGTAATATGAAAGAATATATAACAGGGAGTTCTATATCTTTCTGAAGAACCAACTTTCATACAGAGTGCTGTAGAATGTGAGGGACAAAGTTGAGGGGAGAGTGTGATAGCCTTAGAGTAGAAGAGGAGCGCGCTATATGAATGTCTGAAAGTATCTCAGAAAGCTTCATTGCCAAGATCAAGAAAATGAAACACAAAGATGATGAATCAATAGGTACAGACCCAAACATATGGAGCCATATAGGCCACTGTAAGGAATTGAAATTTTATTCTCAGAATAATGGGAAACATTTCCACAATTTCCATCAGAGGAGATAGGTTATTTAACATTTTAAATTGGTTGCCATGTGAAGAATGAGTTATAGGGAGCAAGAGTAGAGAAGGAATAGCCAGTTATAAAGCTATTACAGAAAGGTGAAGGCTTGGACAAGGATGTTAGTTAGAAGTGGAAAAAAGCCACAGAAAAGATCTAAGATGGACTGATGAAAAGCGGAAAAAAAAAAAAAAAAAAAAAAAAAAAAGGTCAGGTGCCTGGGTGGCTCAGTGGGTTAAAGCCTCTGCCTTCGGCTTGGGTCATGATCCCAGGGTCCTGGGATCAAGCCAGTCAGGCTCTCTGCTCAGTGGGGAGCCTGCCTCCTCCTCTCTCTCTGCCTGCCTCTCTGCCTACTTGTCCATCCAATAAATAAATAAAATCTTAAAAAAAAAAAAAAGGGCAACTTGGTTCAGAAGCTCTTGAACCTCAAATTTATAATAACAATTATGGAATCCTGGAAGGTTAGACTCAGAAGGCGCTAGACAATTTTACAGATGAGGAAACACAGATTCAGAAAGATTAACTTATTCAAGGTCACCCAACAAAGTAGCAACACTGCTAAACCACAATATTAAGCCATTTAATGTCCATTATATTATTTCTTATTTATACTTTTTTTTAAATTTATTTTTATTTTTATTTAAACATATAATGTAACCCCACCACCCTCTCCCAACACCCCTCCCCCCCAGACCCCTCAGTTTGTTTTATGACATTAAGAGTATCTTTTGGTTTGTCTCCCTCCCGATCCCATCTTGTTTCATTTATTTTTTTCCTACCCCCTTATTTATACTTTTTAAAGTCCAAATTCAACCTCTGCTTTATTCTGAAGAGAAACCAGAGTATATTATTTTTCACTTTTAAAGCAAGCACAGAGATGATGCCATTCATGGGTCATGGCCAATAACAGAGACCCTAAAACATTTAGACTAAGATACAGGAAATTGTAAATCACATAAAGATAGGAATGGGACCTATTTGTTCACCATTGTATCTTAATGCTTAGCAAATGCCTGGCTCATCAAAATATCTCAATAAATCCCTCCTCAATAAGTGAATACATTTTCTTTTGCAATTATATTGGAAAACATAAATTAAAAACAATACAAATCTCAGCTGATTTAGAGTCATCAAGGCCAAAATAAGTGGCAGAGAATCATGGGCCCATAGAGTAATTTTCAAGCAATTGGTTTTGAAGAATATATTACTATTTGCCTTTGGATCCTTAGAAGATTGATAAGTAAAGAAACATATGGAGAAAATGAAAGCCCTTCTGGGCAAGGGTTTAATTGCATTTGGAAATGTGTATTCTTGGGGGCAAACACCCACCTTCGAATGTAAAAATCTCAATCCTAATCTCTCAATACAGAGAAACAATTGGTGTTTACCCATATG
>ML101619.1:31988-45514 GCA_003697995.1 Taxidea taxus jeffersonii
TCAGTGGGTTAAAGCCTCTGCCTTCGGCTCAGGACATGATTCTAGGGTCCTGGGATCAAGCCCCGCATCGGGCTCCCTACTCAGCGGAGAGCCTGCTTCCTCCTCTCTCTCTCTCTCTCTCTCTGCCTGACTCTCTGCCTACTTGTGATCTCTGTCTGTCAAATAAATAAATAAATAATCTTATAAAAAATCACTTAATTAAATAACAGGAAGAGTAAATGCCCACAATATATAATAATAACCATAATGCTCTTTAATACAAAAGCAAGAAAGCAAAATTGGCCAGAGTTTTGCTATTGTTGATTGGTTGGTTGGGTTTATAGTTAAGGTCATAGTGACTGATGGGTGATTAAATGTCTTCTTAAATGTCATTAAATACTCATAAAGTCAAACACTCAAAATGTCAAGCAATGACTCTTGATTCTTGGTAAACCAGTGTTTTTACTTATTTATTTGTTTGTTTTGCATAGTGTTATTCACTCTCAATAAGCCAAAAGATTATTTCTACCCTCTGCAAATTCCTCAAAATTAATGGAAATGAAATCATGGGATCTAACAACTATTAGCAGAACAAAGTCCTAAAAGAAGGCAATGCCATTAAAAAAAAAAAAGAGCTCTCTTTTAGAGTTGAGGCAGCCTTCAAAACCTAGTTCTATCAGACATGCTACCATGAGCACTGTTATCTCGAGTCACTTCCCTGGTTCTTCTAATCCTGAACTATTAAATGCGTTTAAGACTCTCTACTCATCCCCCCACCCTCAGCCCCCAGCATCTTCTGTGACATTAATGATAATGTGTGTGAAATTTAGCCCTGCACCTGGCACACTGTCAACTATTCGTTGACTTTGAAATAAAAAGCTATATTCGAAGGTCTGTGTGTGTGTATGTGAGCACTTGGGAAAGAAAATGTATTGCTCTTTTTAATGTGGTATCTGTAACAAATAATTTTGAGATAATTTTTTTTAATTCACCATATTACATGTGGTACCATTCTCATCCTCTCCCTGATTTGGAATCACAAGTTGCAAATATTTCTTTCTACGCTAAAGGCAGTTTTAACAGTTCAACTTTCTAACATACTGCCAATGGAACACACCACAGGAGAAATGTGTGACAAGTTTGCTTTCAGAATTCTTGCAAAACAGAACTTCTTTGAGTTTAGTATTGGAAATATTCAATACCATAACAAGCAAAAATGGGAATATTGAGGGGATAAGGAGGGGAGTTGGGAGGGAAGAAACTTCCTATCTAAAAAGCACAGAAAACTATTACTGAATGGTTCCTTGACAGTTAGCAAAACCTATGACCTCTTGGATATTAATCTTTAAAAAAAATTGTATATATCCTAGTGCAGTCCAAGAGGAGTATATTTAGCTAAAATAGCATGCATCTTGAGAACAGAGGAACTAGTTGAAGTCACAGTTATATTACATATTAGCTGTGTGACTTTGGGTAATTCACTTAACTACTCTGATCCTAATTTTCTTTTCCCCAAAACTGGGTTACAACAGCCTGACTACTCTATACTTTGGGTGTGAGAGTCAAATGACATTGAAAATGCAAAGTGCTTTCTCAGCAAAGGAAGTTTTATTATTACCACATAACTACCACACTATAGTTATATTACCACCATTATAATTATCCAAGCTTTAATTCCCTAAAAGTAAATGCTTGTTTTTAAGTTTTTGCTTTTATGGACACCTGAAATGGAAATGTTGCTCCCACTTTCCTGAACGAATAATGAAATCACAGTACTGCTACAAAGAAAGACTGTGTTCTAAAGTCAGAATTCTGGGCCTTAAAGTCCAGTTCACTGCACTTATGACACACTGCATGGGGGTGCCTGGGCAGCTCAGTTGGTTGAGTAGCTAACTCTTGATTTGGGCACAGGTCATAATCTCAGGGTCATGAGATCAAGCCCTACATTGGGCTCTGCACTCCATGGGGGTTCTGCTTGATTCTCTCTCTCCCTCTCCCTCTTTCTCTGCTCTCCCACCCCCACCTCTACTCATGCCCATGCTATTTCTCTCTCAAAACAAAAACAAAAACAAAAACTGCATGAAACTAAAGCTCTTATGTTCATATGGCCTCTTTTTAAAATGTGGGCCTTCCCTTAAGAGAAGGGTCTGTGTAAAAAGGCCCAGAACAACCAGACAAAACTCCTACAAATATCATATGCATGTACACTGTTTTAGAGTTTTCTGGTTATTCTTTGTTCTTCACATCAATCTGTAATTCCATTAATATGGGTACCTGAAGCCCAGGAAGAACCTCATGAAAGGCCGACAAGTCTGCCAACATCTATATCATTGTAAGAAGTGATACCTTGATGCAGAGAGGTTCATTGATTCCTTAAAAATATGCAATGGTCCCTTCTGTCCCCCAGTAGCCCAGAGTTAGTCGTCCCTTTTATTTTTGTCAACAACACTTCCTTTTTGTTCCTCTTCCTCCAACTAGGAAGTGCATCACTGACACAGACACAATATACCTTTTCATAAGGAAGGCAAATGAGTATGTGCCAGATGGGCTGAGGGGATTACAACATGTTTCCTGCTCCCATGGTGACTCAATGGGACTGGTATGAGAACTTATCTTTTCAAGAAGTCAGTTTCCCTGGCAGAATTATGAGTCACAGTTCCTGGGTAGAAAGCTCACTTTCCAGTAGCATTTGGGGTGGGGGTAGGGAACCTCCTTGGATGGATTACAGTAAAGGTCATTCAGAAAGGCAACACTGCCAGGACCGCTGGTGAGACTCCAGCGCCCAGAAACTTCTGGGATGTCACTCATATCTCAATAGGAATAACATGATCACCTCTCTCTTTTCCTTCTAGGTAAGGCAGGACATAAAACTACATTGATGAATTACTGGCATGAATCCAAACAAGTCCCATTACAAAATTGGCCAATTTTGACAAAGGGGAAGTGAAAAGACTTTTTTCCCATACATTTATAATGTGTGTGTGTGTGTGTGTGTGTGTGTGTGTGTGTGTATCCATCTATTTATAATATATAGATAGAAAGAGAGACTGCATACCTACTATGTGTCTATGTGCCAATCGTTATTCCAAGTATTTGGGTAACAAACAAAGAGGCTAAGTTCCGGTCCTTGGCCCATTTACAAGCAGTGAAATAGGGATGAAAGCAGAAAGGGAAGGAGGGAAAGAGAGAAAAAGAAGGGAGAGGAGGAGGATGGGAAGGAAAAGAACAGAGAGAAGGAAAGCAGAGGAGGAGGAGACAAGAGAAAGTTAATATAGTGTCGAGAAATGATGAGTTGAGTCAGGAAGGAAACGACAGGTAGATACAGAGAGGTGTGATCGGGAGGACTATTTTAGCTAAAGTGGTTAAGTAAGGCCTCTGTTAGCAGATAATATTCAAGCACTGAACTAAATCAAATAAGAACTAATAATAATCAGGGGGTATATTTAACATATTTAAAAATCAGGACATCACCACCACTGACCAGTCAAATGGGACACTCAATCAAGCAGGGCAGACACGGGTCTAAATAGCCAGGGATCTATGTGTGTACTAATACTAGTGTACCCCAGCTGAATATCAGCCAGATTAGGAAATATCCTTTCCATGTGAAAAAGGTCAAAAAGGTTGGAAGTTATCTCCACTTCTCTCAGCTTTGAGCTGTATTCTGTCCTAGTTATACGCCTTTTAGTCTTATTTTTGGTTTCTATTAAATGCTTTAAGTGGTATAGAAAACTGAAACATACCCAGAAAAGATAATCAGGATGAAAAGGGCTCCAATCCATACCATGTGAAGAACGACTGAAGAAATATATTGGAAAACAATGTCATGGCTATGCAATCATTATTTTAACATTTCTGAAGACCTCTCACGCAGAAGAGGAATTAAAGTAATGATATTTAAAGTATTGTCTGTGGTCTTCAGGGGAATTACACATGAGAAGCTTTTTCAAATGAAGATATCTAGGTTCCTTGAATTATAATTAGAGAACCACTGGACTGAGTATCCTCTATGAAATTCAAGGAGTTGAACCAGAGAAATGTGGAAATGACAGAAATAGATTTCAGTTATTTCAGTTATATATACCAAAAACTTTCTAAGAACATGGTCAGTCCAAAGACATATGGGCTGCAATGAGATGATCACTAGTTAGAGTTATCACAGACTGGTCCTGAGCAGTAATTCTGGAGATGAGAGGAGCTCTGAAAAGATGGATTTTCAAATCCCTTGTGACTCTGATTTCATATGATCCAGACCCGGTGACCGAGTTTGGTAATTCAAACTCAAGCTTTGGTTGGTTTCTCTTAAGGAGCAACATCCAAGGGGGGCAAAGAGGGGGAATGAACCTAACTGTAGGTCCTTTTTCTCCTAGATTGTAGAAGTATGACAGGAAATCATAGTTATTCATTTGTTCTTAAAAGGTCTTAATAGACTATTAGCCTCAATGCCTCTTCCACCACTGGCTGAAGTTTGGAAAACAGAGTCATGCTACCATCACTGTCACTTCTTTCCCATTAGACCTGAGGGAAAGGGAGAGAAGCAGGATTCTAGTTTGTCTGGATGTGAAGGTGATGGAAAATTCCTATATTTATACAAACCAGACCACTGCCCTAAGTACATTTTGTCCCCTGAAGACTAGGGTGTTGTCACTAAAATTGATGATTGTGTCATATCTATGATTTTGTGGTACCACAGAAGACAATGGATATAAAGATTATGTAGTCTTAACACATTTTTTAGAAAAAGTTAACACATTACCCTATAGAGAATTCATATTTTAATAGATTGTCAAAAGCTATTTGCTTACCTGAGGCATCACTTTGCAGGATCCCATAGAAGTAGAGACTCATCACACACCACAGAAGTCCCATCCTGTCAACATAAATACAAAGTTAAGGGAGAGTACTTTACTACTCTCAAGAGCTTAAGTAATAATTACTGCATACACAAGCTAAGGATGGATGAAGAACTGTTCTAGCATGTTTACAATATTAACTAATTTAATTGCAGGAACCAACCAATAAGATTTTTTTTAACACCCATATTACAGATAAGGAAACTGAGACAAGTTTAAATAACATAACCAACATCTTTTGCCTAGAAAGTGGGAGAATAATGACTAAGCTTCAACACTCTGGCTCCAGAACTATCTCTTAATCATTCAACTACAACTGCCTACTTAAGGAAAATATTCCTCTTGACTTTTTTCACCAGGAGTCACATTTCTGGCAGATAAATTTGATCTTCTTCCCCTCCTTAGCATTCATGTGGTCTGCTCCCAACTGGAAATATTTTATGATCCAGATACCTGTCCTTCTTAGTGATGACTAGAAGGTCTAGAAATCCTGGATGCAGACTTGGTCTATAGTCTGCCACACTTGGAATTTAGAGTAAAGGGGGAGATCTAAATCTCGTGCTCTGCTGTGCCCGCTCTCCTCTCCTCCCTGGAAGAGACAAATGATGAGGCTAGAGTCCAGTTTTTGTGACCGCCAGCCTTTCTGTTGATAACCAGCTGGAACAGCCAATTAGCAAGAACTCTGCCCTTACATTTGGTTGTGTGATCTCTAATACAGAAGACCTAGAGATTTAACAACTCTGTGAAATATTTATTTCCCTACTGCCCTAGACATATCTTCCCCCTGATAAAATCTTGATAGGGTTATAAATACTGAAAGCTGGATATTACTGGAAAATTCCATATTCAAGACTGTTGCTATTTTGAACAGAGCAGCCACATAAGAGTGGTTACAGAGATCTTGGTCACTTGTCCTGATCACATCTCTAGTAAGTGCCAGAGATGAGACTGATGCCCACCTCTGGCCAACATAACCCAATGGCACAAGTTTCATTACCAAAGGAACCCACCATCCTGAAAAGGTCAAAGAGGTATTTGAAAAATAGGGTGGCCAGATAATAACACTTAAAAGGAGACACCTGTAAGAGGATGCCACTGAAACAAAGGGTATAAACTGGTACGGCCTAAGCAATCCAGAGTGTTTGGGCACTTTAAAGGACAATGCCCATTTCCAACAGCGGTCACCTCTCTTGACCACACATCACCACAAATCTCTAGTTCATATTGTGCTTCCTTCTTTAGCATGACTGTTCAAAAGTGACAAGTGAATTTATTATATCCTAAACAGCCATTTTTCTTTCTTACCACCACTCTTCTCTTCCAATTCTTACACCGTTAACTTAAGGAACTCTTCCGTCAGTCATTCATTTATTCAATGAAACATGTATGAGGCACTTTCTGTTTACATGTCTCCTTGATACAATTGCAGGGGCCTCTGGTGAGCAAGCAAAAGTCTCCTCAAAAGGCAATTCTCCCCAGGAGAGGAGATAAACCACTTCATCATCATCAACTATGAAGAAGGCACAGGCGAGGCCACTATAAGACATGCAAAGATTTCTCAGACAGAAGGTAGAGCACTAAGCACTAGAAGACACTTAAACTGGGTACCAAAATAATGACGATACAAAGTAAACAGTGATAAACACACAGAGGAACAGATAAGTGTCACTGAAGATCAATAAGAGAAAGATTATTCCAGCCAAAGCAATGAAAGAAAAGGACAAGAAGTAGCTTTTGACTGAGCAAGAACTGAATTGAAACAGAAGGAAAGTGGGGAAAAGAAACTCTGGGGAATAATGTTCAGAGATAGGCAAAGCATGGAACATAAAAAGGAAATAGTCCGTAGATAATTCAGTTTGGCTCAAGCACAAGGTATCAGCAAAAGAACTATAGAAGACTTTGTTGGAAGGCAGGGAGTATTAGGATCAGAATATGGCAAGGCCCTGAATAGCAAAGGACTTGGAATTTAATTTAAACAGAAAATAGGGAACCCTGAAGGCTTCTGATTAGAAGACTTATGTGATCATCGAACTGTGCCTCCTGGAGATCATTTCTTCTGGGCATGTGTTGGATGGATTGCGACTATATTCTGTCTTAAAATCATTTTGTCTCCTGAGCTGTCATCAAAATAATTGTTTAATTCCTAGCTTTGTGTCATCCATAATCTTGATCAGCATGCCACCTATGTCCTCATCTAACTCATTAATAAAAGTAATTAATAATTCCACATTAATCCATTGTCAGTGGAAAACAACTAGATATTTCATTGCAGATTCAGGGCACAGTAACTTCAGCTCCAATACTCAGTTATGCTAAAGCACTCTACCTCCTAAATTGCTTTCGGCTATGAAAACAAAACAAAACAAAACTCACCTCTAGATTTTCCCATTTTGCCTATTTATAAGCTGCTGAATTCCTAGGGCAACACTTAGAAGACATTCTAATTAGTGTGATTGAGGACCTTAATTGATATTCCCCTAAGTAACTGGATTATGTCAGAGGCAGCAAGGAGTCAGGTCATCAAGGTAAAGCCAATCTACAGATAACCTGTGTGCAAACACAAATCCAGGGTCAGTCCTGTCCTGTGATGAATTAGAATGAAGGAGACTGAGAAGGAAATGTGTTTGTGCAGGCTGGTTTTGACAGACTAAAGTTACCAAGGTTAGTGGGAGGAGGTTGGCTGGTTCATTTAAAATCGTCTTGCATTCTCCCTCGGAATTTTATTATTGTGACTAGTCATACAATTTTGGTTCTTGTTTCTTGGGGATAGAGAATGCTGGATATTTTCAGAGATGGAGAAGCTGTCAGAAAGCAAAGGAACCTGCCTAATAACACACGGTTTCTCATGGTCTGAATTACAACCTAGCTTTAGATTATTGCCATGGTGTTTAAAAGACTCTGCCCTTGCTTCAGATGATTGCAACTTACAAAAATAAATTCCCAGTCGGCCTTTTCCACACTATCCATTTTACCTACTGTATAATCATTTTCATAGTCCCCTCTTAGATCTGAGTACTTCTCTCATATTTAATTTCATTGTTTCCTGATATATCTACTCAGATGTCTATACTACCTGGCAAAGAGTTTCAAATACACATTCATTCCTATGTAATCCACAACAATATTAATGATGACTGTTAATGTGTGGTCACCACTTTAACAGTAACTCCTGGTTATGAATCATTCAGTTGCCTGCATTCTCTAGGTTTAGTAAGCTTCAGGATCTCCTTACCTCTGCATCAGCTCTAACCAGTGATTCTCTCACCCAGTCCACAGGTGACAGGCTGAACCTAGGTCTGCTGCCCCAAAGCTGGAATTACCTGTGAATCACATTTGCTTTCCTTCTGCACATTTCTCCAGGCCACAGGGCTGGATTTCTCCCTCTGTTTCCTGATTCCACAAATAGCCCATACCCTGATCCCAGTCACTCTCTGAAGCCCACCAACCTAGCTGGGGCTTTGAACCTGGTGCTTTTCAGCACTCTTACAAAACCCTGAATTTGTCCCCTGAAATTTGTAAGATCTTCCCAAGCTGGATAAGCCTCCCGTTACCACAAAGCTCTTATCACCTGCTTCATTCCTGGTGGACAGATGCCCTTTGCTATGATCTGTCCACTGAAAACCTGGTCATTAACACCAAGTCACAAACCCTAGATAGCCATCTCCATGCCAGGTCGGCCCTGCAGCCAAATTTCCTTCTTGAGCCCTGACCCATACAGATCCTAACTTACTGATAAAGTCAGTAGCTGTATCTAATTTACTTCTCTAACTTACGAACAACGTTTGAGCAGATCTTGTATGTATGCTCACGTAAGATGACAAACAAGCTTCTAAAGGGCATAGGACAAGTTATTAATCATCTTATTTTACAGAAAAGGAGAGATGGCATTTATTAAGAATCAAAGTTATTTTCACCATCAATCTTTTCCCTAGTGTTTTGAACCATAAATGGACCCTTGTAAAGAATACTTCAGAAAAGAATATTTATCAGTAATCAAAAGTGTCAGCAAAGTGACAAGAAAGACTCTAATTCTGATTAAAATAATAATCATAAGCATAATCCACTCTTTTTCTCTCAATGAATGCAGCTATAAACCTGGGTAGAATAGATAAAACAAGTATATGAGGACTCCAAAATTAAATAATAGAATATTCTTTTCAAGCACATATAGGACATTCACCAAGAGCAGCTATGTCATGTACTGTAAATCAAACCTTAACAAATTAAAAATAGTTGAACATATATTCTCTAACCACAGAATTAAACTAGAAATCAATAAAAGAAGAATAACAGGATAATATTCAAACACTTAGAAATTAAGGAATTTACAGCTGACCCTTGAACAATATAGGATTAGGGGTGCCAGCCATTCACACAGTTAAAAATCCATGCATAACTTTTAGTTTCCCCAAAACTTAACTACTAAAAGCTTACTGTTAACTGGAAGCCTTACCAATAACAGTCAATTAATGTATATTTTGTATATGTATTATATACTATATTCTTACAATAAAGTAAGTTAGAGAAAAGAAAATGTTATTGAGAAAGTCATAAGGAAGAGAAAATACATTTACATTACTGTAGTACATTTATTGAAAAAAAATTGTGTATAAGTGTATCTGCACAATTCAAACCCAGGCTATTCAAGGACAAATTGTGTGCCTAAATAATCCACGGGTTAAAACAGACAACTATTAAAAATATTTTAAACAGAACAAAAATGAAAATACAACATACCAAAATGTGTGGGATGCAGTTAAAGTAGTGCTTAGAGGATAATTTGTAGTATTACAAGGTTTATGTTAGAGAATAAGAAAAATTTCAAGTTAGTTCTTTGAAAACAACAACAACAACAACAAATGCTAAAACTCTAGCCAGGTGAACCAAGAAGGGGAAAAAAAAGATACATATCACTAATATCAGAAATGAAAGAGGGTACATCACTACTGATCATATGGGTATTAAGATGGTAATAAGAGAATACTAAATTATCTGGCACATAAACTACACAATTTAGATGAAATGTACCAACATCTCAAAACCCACAAACTATCAAAGCTCATCCAAAATGAAATGAACAATCTTATTGGTCTATAATTATTTTCAAAGATAAAATTTGCAGCTAGAAACCTTACAAAAAAGAAATTCCCAAGCTCCAGATGATCTTACTGGTGAATTCCATCAAACATTTAAAAAACAAATAACATCAATTCTACATAATCTCTTTCAGAAAATTAAAAACTAAACAGCTACCAATTCATTCTATGATATACAAAATTACTCTGATTCTAAACTCTGCCATAGATAGCATAAGAAAATAACTATATAGATATCCCATAATGAAACAGAGTTTATCCCAGATATGCAAGTCTGGATTCAGTATTTGAAAAATCTAAAGAAATCAAAACCACATGATTTTATCAATTGATCCAAGAAGAATATTTAACAAAATTCAGTATCCATTCATGATATAAACCTTAGCAAACTAAGAGTAGGAGGGAACCTCCTCAAGCCAATAAAGAGTATCTACAAAGAACCTACACCTAACATCACATCTAACATTGAAAACTGAATACTTTTCCACTCAGATTAGGAGCAAATCAAGGATGTTCATTCATATTACTATTCAACATCATACTGGAAATCTTAACTAATACAATAAGGCTATTCATAGATGATACAATTTCAAACACAGAAAATCCTAAAGAATCTATCACAAAAAAAAAGAACTAAATAAGTAAAGTCACAGCGTACATAGTCAACACAGAAAAATTAAATATATTACTGTATACTAGCAATAACAATGGAAAACAAAACTTTTTAAAAGACTCATCACAATAAGTAAAAAAGGAAATGCTGGGTAAGAGTCTAACCAACATGTGGAAGGTCTGTATGCTGAAATACACAAAATGTTAATAAAATAAATTAAAAATGACCTAAATAAATAGAAATATGTGGTTGGCAAAATGGCCCCATGCCCTAAATTCCTGCAACCTATTTTGTTACCATACTTAGCCAGAGAACTATGCAAATATAGTTAAGGCTATGGACCTCAAAATATGAAGAGTATACTGGATTATCCACATGGGCTCAATCTAATCACATCAACCCCTAAAAGCAAAGAAGTTTCTCTGGTTAAAGTGAGAGAGATGCAATGGATAGATAAATCAAAGAAATGTGAAGCAAGAAAAGAACCCAAAAGGCTTTTGATGTTAAAGATAAATGTAGCAACCTGTCAAGGAATGCCTGTGATCCTCAGGAGCTGAAAGACACCTTCAGCTGACAAGCCTGATAGCCAGTACAAGAAAAGGTACCTATGGCCTACAACATAGGGAATAAAATGTTCCCAGTAACTTGAGGATGTGGTGAAAGAGGAAACCTCTTACACTGTCAATGGGAATGCAAACTGGTGCAGCCACTGTGGAAAATAGTACTGAGGTTCCTCAAGAAGTTAAAAATTGAGCTGTCTTACTGTCCTGCAGTCTCACTACAAGGTATTTACCAAAAAATATAAAAATGTTGTTCAAAGGTCTATATGCACCCCAATGTTTACAGCAGCATTATTTACAATAGCCAAATTACGGAAATAGCTCAAGTGTCCATTGACTGATGAATGTGATGGAGGGATAAAGAAGATGTGGGATATATATATATGTATATATATATACATATATATATATGTAATTTAGCCATAAAAAGAATGGAATCTTGCCATTTGCAATAACATGGGTGGAGTTAGATAGTACTATGTTGAGTGAAACAATTCATTCAGAGAAATGCAAATATACTATATGATTTCACTAATATGTGGAGTTTAAGAAACAAAGTAAATGAGCAAAGGGAAGAAAAAGAGAGAGAGAAACTAAGAAACAGACTCAACTATAGAGAACAAACTGGTGGTTACCAAAAGAGAGGTGGGTATAGAAATGGGTTAAATAGGTTATGGGGATTAAGGTGCACACTTCTTGTCATGAGCACTGGGTGTTGTATGGAATTGTTGAATCACTAGATTGTACACCTGAAACTAATATTACACTGTATGTTAACTAACTGGAATTTAAATAAAAACTTCAAAAAAAATTCTGCCCAAAGTTGCCTGATTTCAAGCTTTACTACAAAGCTGTGATCACCAAGACAGCATGGTACTGGCATAAAAACAGACACACAGACCAGTGGAACAGAGTAGAGAACCCAGATATGGACCATCAACTCTATGGTCAAATAATCTTCGACAAAGCAGTGGAAAAAAGACAGTTTCTTCAATAAATGGTGCTGGGAAAATTGGACAGCTATATGTAGAAAAATGAAACTCAACCATTCTCTTACACCATACACAAAGATAAACTTGAAATGGATAAAAGACCTCAACATGAGGCAGGAATCCAACAGAATCATAGAGGAGAACATAGGCAGTAACCCTCTTCGATATCAGCCACAGCAACTTCTTTCAAGGTACATCTCTAACTTTGGAACTGTATTCTTTCCCAGAGCCTCCAGAAAGGAACATAGCTTTGCAGACACTTTAATTTTAACCTTGTAAGACCCAGGCAGAGAACATTTTATCTGAACTTCTGGCTCACAGAAACTGTGACATAATAAATGAATGTTGTTTTAAGTCACTAAGTTTCCGGCTATTTATTAGAGTGGTAATTGAAAATAATGCAGGAGGCATACCATATTCATAGATTGAAAGACTCCACATAGAAAATATGTCAATTCTCTCCCCAAATCATCGACAGACTTAGTGAAATTCCAAGAAAAAATCTTAGCAAGATTTGTTTATAGATATAGACAAGCTGATTTTAAAACTTATAGGAAAAGAGAAATATCTTAAATATTGAAGAACATTTTGAAAAAGAATAACAAAACTGTAGGAATCACACTATAAACAACCCAATTTTTTTTTAAACTGAAGTATAGTTGACAGAATATTATATTAGTTTCAGGTATACAACGTGGTGATTTGACAATTATATATATTACCAATTGTTTGCCATGCTAAGTGTAGTTACCATCTGTCACCATACAAAGTTACTAAAATATTGACTATATTCCTCATACTGTACTTTTCAGCCCTGTGACTTATTTATTTTATAACTGGAAGTTTGTGCCTCTTAATCACCTTCACCTATTTCACTCATCCCCCCCTTTCCGTTGTAACCACTAGTTTGTTCTCTGTATTTATAAATCTATTTCTGGTTTTTGTTTGTATTTTAGATTCCAAATATAAGTGAACTCGGATGGTGTCTACTTTTTTTTGTCTGACTTACATCACTTAGCATAATATCCCCTCCGTCCATCCATGTTGTCGTGAATGGTAAAATTTCATTCTGTGTATGGCTGTGCATATAAACTCCACCTCTTCTTTACCCATCTAAACAACCCAATTTTAAAATGTCAAAATCTTTTTTTTTAAAGATTTTGTATTTGTTTATTTGCCAGAGAGACAGCACAGGAGGGGGAGCGGCAGGCAGAGGGAGAGAGAGAAGCAGGCTCCCTCCTGCGCAAAGAGCCTGACATGGGGTTAGACCCCAGGACTCTGGGACCATGACCTGAGACAAAGTCAGATCCCTAACTGACTGGGCCACCCAAGCACCCCTAAAATGTCAAAAGTCTTAAAGAGACATTTTACCAAAAAGGATATTTAGAAGGTAAATTAACACAGGAAAGGATGTTTAACATCATTAGCCATAA
>RCUC01130353.1:0-30293 GCA_003697995.1 Taxidea taxus jeffersonii
TCTTTATCCATTCATATGTACGCACTGTGGTCATTTCCATAAGTTGACGGCTGTGAATAATGCTGCAGTGGACATCACAGGGCACCGCGCTCTCCAATAGCCTGTTTTCATTGCCAGTAGAGATATCCCCAGGACTGGAATTGTTGGGTCATACGCTAGTTGTTTTTTTAACTTTCAGAGAAATCTGCCCTTTCCTGGACATATTCTCACCCTCCTGGTCCTCCAGATCGGTCCTCATGTTGCTTTAAATGCTTCTCCTGTGTGCTCCGTGCCATTTGTAGAATGTTCTAGGTCAGATGTCTGTATTTGGACTGTTTTCCATCCTAGGCTGTCAGATTTTTAAGGGCAGATGTCTTCATTTTGTATTTCTAGCATTGAACATAAGTTTTGGGTACACCAGAGTTACTGAAAATTTAAAAAAAAAATCCCTTAACTTTAAATAGGAGCTGCACCTTTCAGAGGCAATTATAATGGTTGAGATGTAGCATTTGATGCATTTAAAAATCCTTCTAAATTCGAAGACTCTCGGAGTCTGCTCCCCACCAAAGATTGTAATGCAAACCCATTATTACCAAATGAGACAATTTGAACTAACACCCGGCAGATCTGAATGGAATCAGCCCTGCTTTCCAATTTCCAAAGGTTCATGTTGTGGCCAGACATTCATGAAATGGCTAGTTGTGGGTATGGATTAGAGCTTAAATATCCTGGAAGAGACCGCTGCCAGCACGGCGTTCTAAGCAGCTTAGCTTGCTGGCAACGCATCACAAAACTCAGGGAACAAGTCATTCCCATGGAAAAAAAAAAAAATCCCTAGAGCACTATTACCAAATTACCACCTTGTGATAAAACCAACACATGCTTGATACCCTAATTATTTTCCTCTGATTTCGTTTCTGGTTCTTGTCCGAGTCTCTTGAAATTTATATTGGATGGACTGGATCCCACATGCCAAGAGTAGAATTTTTATTTTTTCCTTTTTTTGTTTTAAGATTTTTATTTTTTATTTATTTGAGAGACCACATGAGTGAGCAGAGCGGTAGAGGGAGAAGCAGACCTCCCGCACCGAGCAGGGAGCGCGATGCAAGGCTCCAACCCAGGACCCCAGGATCATGACCCGAGTGGAAGGCAGATGCCCAACAGCCTGAGCCACCCAGGCACCTCCGGGAGTAGAATTTTTTAAAAAATAATCAGTCCATTCTACAGATTGGAGAATCACCCCTAATCTCAGCCATGGCTTTACAGGACGGCTGAGTGAGGACCTGTGTCATTCGCTAAGCCAGTTCTCAGGAAGCGAAGGCCGTTTTTGATATCATGGGCTCAGATCATTTATTGTCCTATTTTTCCTTCCCTGTGCCTGCAAACACCTTGAAAACTAATCAAAAATATGTCTTATGAATTCAGCCTTTCTTTTAATCTTTAAGGACTTCCTGGCATTAATGCTTTAATTTATGCCTTCTTGAGAATTCAGTCCCGATTTACAATAACGAAGAGAGAAATTAAGAGTGAACGGTATTCACACGGCGGCAAGGATGTCTCTCTCTCTCTCCTCCCCCCTTGTCTTCCTCCTCCTCTGTCTTCTTTTCTGTCTTTTCCTTCTCTGTGAGGCGTTTCTGTCTTCACATATGATCTTTCCCCATGTTGCTGAATGGCGAACGCTTTCGGCATAAAGGAATGTCTTTGAGATAAACAGAGGACGTTATGTTGAAGACGCTTCCGGAGCGGGGCTCCTTCTGTGACAGAATCTCTATGTCCAGGAGCAGCCTGTCTGTGGGGAGGAGCGATCAAGAAAGCGCCCTGGTGTGCTCAGGGCCGAGCGGCTACCATCTGTCTCCTTCAACCAGGAGCTTTTGCTGCAACAACTTTGCACACGTCCTGTGCGCTCAGCCCTCGGTGTGCCTCTCCACGTTGATGGTCACCTCCCAAGGAGGATCTCCTTTCTTTCCAACTCCTTCCCACCACCGAAGTCCTCCCGCTGGGCTCAGGCTCCACAAGGCGGCATGGCTGCCCTGTGACGCTCGGAAGCCCGTGTGCACCAAGGCCCCGGCGGTTCTCGTGGAGCAGAGTGGGTCTCTGTACCGACAGAGCTATCAGGAACATGTGTCCAGGGGCTACAGATACGCGGTTTTAGAAGAGAAATGCTTGTCAGTTTCCAAAGATAAAATCTCCAGAGCTTGCTAATAATATTTATGGAGCCACGAACTGCCAGAAGCTCAAAGCTTTTTTCTCGTATAATCACATAACGGCTGGCATCAAAACATTACTCTGAAATGGCCAAGGGGTGTCTATTATCCAGTTTTCCCACAAAGGAAACCAAGATAAAAGGTTTAAGTGGTTTTGCCCAGAGGGACAGAGAAGAATTAGAGGTAGTATCAGAAACAGAGGAGAATCGCTCAATTTATACTCCAGACTGTGTCGTATCATACAACTTTGTGAAATAAATAAATACTTTGATAGGTAATTCTATTGCATAAATCAAACATACCCTTCTCTTCTCCAATTGGTAGAGAGCACGCTTGATATTTCAGTCTTCCTTTGCAAACCCCAAATTATCTGAACGAAAACGCTTGTATTCTAGTCCCAGCGTGAACGTCCCAGTCAGCCGCAGATTCGCATGTCTGACCCTAGCAGTCGGGTCTCTCCTGTGGATATCATTCCCAGAAGGTAGGTCCCTCCTCCCTTTCCTTTAAAACTTTGAGTTTCCAAGCCCTTGGAGGATCAGAAACACCACTTTAGGCAGGGTTACAGAGAGCCTGCTCTGAGGAGGGAAGCCACCGACAGCAAGGGGGGAAAGCCAGTGAGCTAATGCAGCAGGACAGTTAGGGGGACTGGCCTGCCCCCTGCCCCGTGCCCCCCACAGCTCTCCTCCCGCACGCATTCCCAAGTCTCGATGTGACAGAAAGTCCCGTGCTGATGGAGGGAGGGCGATGATGTCCACGAGTGAGAGCATTCATTACTGGAGGAGAGAATGGTGAGACACTGTGCTTTCCCTTGTGATACCTAAAGGGAGGAAGGAAGGAGGAAGAGAGAAGGGACAGGGGAAGGAAGGAAGGAAGGAAGAGACAGAACCAGCCGGAGGAAGAGGGAGGGAGCCGGACAACAAAGTGGCTAGGCACTTTTCACCTAGAGGTAAAAGTAGAGTCACAATATAATACTGTTGAGTATTCCCTGTGCTACATGCAACGGTCAAAAAGCTCTTTCTCGGAAGAGCCGTCAACATTGTGAATCCCTGAAGCAAACTCCAAAAACCAGCCAGCTTACTCCCTAACTGAGGCTCATGGTTTCATCAAGAGAAGATCCTGTCATTCCACACATCGTGAAACTGGAGGGAAGTAAAGATTTTGGAAGAAAACCAGGCAGTGTGTCTCGCTACTGTGAGGCTGTCCCCACCGTCTACCTACTCTTGGCGTGGTCTCCAGTGGGCTTCTTGCAGACAAGATGGAGAAATGCTCTCGGTGCCTCTACAATCCTGTTCGTTAACAACCATGGTACCAACCAAACCCAAAGGGCTTTTTCTGACAAGGCCATGATCTACCTAGTGAGAAGTTTGTAACGAAGTCTTCCAAGCCAGGCTTGGAAGACGCGGTGATGGTTCCGTTGCCAAGGTTCGGCACTGCCTTTATTGAAAACATGCAGTCACATTTGATTCTGGATCCTCTGTCTTGGCAGCACTCACCGTCTTGGACGGGACTTTGCTTTATTGAGTGGAACACAGGGTTGGCTGACTCTGTACCCTTGTGAGTCGTTAGTCCGTCATCCCGTTACCATGAGAGGGTGCCAGGGAAGAGTGTGGTCACGTGGCTGGACGACGGCAGGCTTTCCGTTTGGCTGCACCCACTCCGTCATGCAGAAACTCAGAACAGCCCCCGTGTCCAGGTCCCAGCACGGAGCATTAGGTCAGAGTCTTGATTTATGGGATCCAGCCTCCGGAACATTAAGGAAGGAAGGTGGTTTTCCATGTAGGGTTTCTAGGTTTGAGATACTGATGCAAAGTCTCCACTTTCAGTTTCCATCAGCTTATGGATGAAGACCGACGGCCGTCCACACCAAATTGCATGAGATAACAGTGGATCTTTAGGTTGATAGAGCAGTGGGTCACATTTCAGAGGTTTCATCTGAGTGGACCTAATGACTGACCCTTGAACTCAAACCTTGGGGTACACCGGAGGTCTGGGGCTTGCTAGCACCATCCACGGTGTGGCACGCAAACAAAATGGTGGAGGGTCTTGGCGATCAAATCCTAGGAAGATTGGTTGAAGAAATGGAGAATGTTGGTCTTTGGGGATGGGAGATTGGACATGGGAAGTCTGCCACATGGACCAGGGGCGGCTACGTCCTCTCCCACTCTTGTCTGTAGGATTCATACATACATGTATGGGCCTCTTGGCTAGTTTGCCGAGTGCTCTGAAAAGGCCAATGGGTCCTCACCAAATTGCCTTCAGTGACCATTCCCAGGGACAGGTTGCTGGAAACAATTCACAATTGCCTTTTACCTCCCCTGTGCTTGTGGACTCATGGGTCGGAGGGGACAGGAAGGACAAATGTCGATATGATTGTCTCCATTATCCCAAATACTTGAGCCTCCATACGAAGCCATGTTAAAATTTGACCTTGGGACATGCAGGGGTCAAACTTCCTTTAGCTTGAACTCGACACATCTAGAATGTCTTCTTTTCTTAAAAGGAAAACGACCTCGGATACTGTTCTTACCCGCCCCAAATAAATGTCAAAACAGACGGATCTTGCTCATGTGTACGTCCCCTCAAAGGGGGTACTGTCACCATAGTACCGACACTCCCAATGACAAGGGTAATCATATGCTCACGTTAGTTCCTTACCACAGTCACTTGCTAGAATAACTCATCTTTTTTCCCCCCTGGGGGGAGTCTTTTGCATACAGGTTTTCCATCTGTATGGCCACGGGATTAACGGGTCTGTTCTCCACGCTGAAAATAATACTGTCCATATCGGACTTCCCTTTAACTGGTGGACGAAGCACGTTTTCTTCAAACTCACTTTGCTTTGGTTTTTTACAGAGGCGATAAAAATGTTCCTTCACCCTCCTAAGTACCTTCCCATCCTGGGTTGCGCTCCCTCCCCGCTGTCCTCAAATTCTCAAAATCGTCCCTCGTCCCGCGTGACTTAGGATCATGACTCTGTACCCTTGTGAGTCGTAGCAAGAATGTCAGAAGCCCTTCCACTAACAAAACCCCTTCCTTGGCCAACTCCACAGACACCTGATGCCTCACATTTACAAAACACAATATTTTCATTTCTGCCTGGGTCAGGTATTCCTTGACTAGTCTAAGTGTTGTCCTTGGCTTTGAGTTTTCCTGAATTTATTTTACAGGTGAAACAGGTTCCCAGTTTTCTTTATGAGAGCACATAGGATTTTATAAAAATCTGTATCCTTGTTTTCAAAAAACTCCTATTTCTTTTTCTACCTCTCACAACTTCACGGTCCCAAGCATTACAAAAATGTAAATAGTTAAATAGTGGGTTTTTTTTCTTGACCTGACTGGTGTTGGGCTACATTGGAACCCCCCCCCGACACATTTCAAATACTGTGCTCCTTAATTATTCCTCCTGACTGCCCTATGTGTGACCCTCAGTATTTCCTGACTGCAATGCCACATTATTTGGCCAAAGAGCCTTGAACGTGGGACTTTTCCTTAGACCTCATTTTTAAAATTCATTTCGAGGCATGGCTTATGCTGAAGACAGAACCACACCTCAATGATGCTTACGTTTATGTCCCTTTCACTCACCTTGAACACAAAATTTGCAAGAACGGCATGAGAAATAAAGCAGTTAGGGAAGCATTTTTCTACCTCCAGTGAAAAATCAGAGCCTGAAAATTGCTTTTCATGCCAGCAGCCTGAGGTGTAGACAAAGGATGTTCTGTGCCTCTCGGGTAGCCGCCTGGTAATGATCAGAGGCGAGTGACCGCCGAATCCTGAGGGTTTCCAGTCTCGCAAGGGTCGTGCGAGTGTGTGAGTGGCACCGGCACTAAACGCACCTCGTTCTGGTCTTATCAGATAAGACAGGATGCACCTGGTCTAGACGTGGTTACTCCCTCCACACTGAATTCAAAACAGCGTGATCTTGTTCTTCCTTCTTTCCTGGGTCAGCATCGAAACTTCATCGGACGTCATACAGCTCTTTGTACCTATTACACTTTGGCATTTGGATGGTCTTCTTGGGGCTTCAGAGATCATCATTAATCAAAGCGAAAAATCCCCCCAATCCTTTTACGTTGGATAGCTCCATAATGACCTTCACTTGATCCAGGAGGGAGATTAACACTGATCCTGAAGCCTGTGTCAAAGTCTGTCGCAGAGCGACGTGGGACCTCCGTGTCTGCTTCCGTGCCAACTGATTTGCCTGTGAGGGAAGCGGGAGGCACAACGTCGGCTAAGCCACCGCTCGCCCTGCTCCGACGGCTGCACCTGCTGCAAGTCCTGGGGGAGGGGCAGCAAAGGCAGGATCTCCAGAGATGCCTCATCGTGGCAAAGATAAGGAAGGAAAGAAATGGCGACCGAGTCGGTGTTGACCTTCCCAGCTCTGGGTGTTGACCCCAGCACCTGGCTTGAGTCCTAAATGCTGAGCCAGCTTAGTAGTATGAGTCTGCACTGTTGTGTTTTCTGTGCACTGGCTCATTTAACCTGGAAACCGAGGGAGACTGTGGGGAAACTGAGGCGTGCTGTTACCTAACAGAGCTAGGATCTGAGCCTCGGGCTCTGGAGTCTTCCGTCTTGATGCTTTCTCTCCTTTTCTGCTGGCCTATTCCTTCGAGGTGGCCTGTGGCCCCAGTCGAAGGCCCCATGTCTCCTTGCAGCCCGCTCCTCTGTCTCACACCTGTAGAGCCTTCTCACGGGCACGAGACAGAAATTCCCAAGTGCGAGAGCAGTTAGGACATACCCCTGCCCTCAGACCCTCCCTGGCTTCAGATGAAACCCACCCTGCATCTTGGACAAGGCATTGAGACCCCTCTGACCCGGGATCAGAATTCGACTCCATTCTCAGATGTAATGCCTGATACGGCTTTGTGAGATCAATGACCCACCCCTCCAGAAGCATCACTGCTGTTCCACGATTGCCTAACTGAACAACAAAAAAAGGGAACAGTTCAATTAAGAAAAATCAAAACCAAAACAGGCAGAGGCCTTGATAGATAGACGTCTTGATAGATGCACCAGTGGGGCATCTGCCATGCAAAATAATCCGGGAGTTCCTCAAACCACGGAAATAGGACTGCCATACGATGTACCACTTCTCCTTCTGGCTTTGTCCCCAAAGGAATCGGAAGCAAAGTTTCAAAGAGAACGTCCCATGCTCCCGTTCATAGCAGAGTTACTCACGATAACCCCAAGGGGGAAGCAACCCAAGTGTCCCGTCAGTGGCTGTACGGGTCAGCAAAATGAGACATATACACACCGTAGAATCCTTCCAGCCCCAAGAGGCAGAAGGGTGCTTTCAGCGGCTGGGCGCAGGGGGAGCAGGGAGCTGTTGTTTGATGGGTACAGAGTTTTCGTTTTGTAGGATGAAAAACGTTCTGGAAATGGATGGTGGTGAGGGTTGCACAACAGCGTGAAATACTTAATACTTGTGCTCTTTTGGTACAATTAAAAAAGAAAAGAAGATGGCCTTACTTCTGTGCCTCTGCCCATTCTGACCCAGTTGCTTCCTCTGGTGCTTCTCCTTTTAAAATCCGACCCGCTCCTAAAGGTCTAGTTCAGATGTTGCCGTCTCTGCGAAACCTCCCTTTTCTTGCTCTCCGGGATCACCACACTCTATTTAGCGTTTGATCACTGGATGCGAAAGCTTGTGCCGGAGGACTTAGCGCGGGTTTCCGTGCGGGTCGCCCCGAGGCCCCCCACCCCCCACCGCCCCAGCAAGACTGTGAAGCTCACGGGGATTACAGTCTTGACCTTCTCCACTTTGTCGCTTGCACACTGACAGCCATCATAAGCACTCACACTGAATCCTCTGACGGCTCTTCTGCCTGTTTTTCTCTTTTTACCAGAACTTCAGGGAAGATACTGCGATAGTCTGCACCGCGAATGCGATTTCGCATTCCTTCGGTGCTTGGCCGTGTTCGGTCTTCCGTTGGGCAATTTAAATTTCGCAGAAGCACCTCAGTGTGGCACGAAGCTCTTTGAATGAATCGAGATAAGTTCCTTTCTGCAGAAGGAACTTAATGACCTCTTAATACTGCTTCCGTGCCCTGGTCTTTAAATACCGTTTCGGGCAATTATCCCACTTTCCACATGCAAGCAGAAGATCTGCGTATCATCCAAATGTAAAATCACACACTTTTAGGTCTCTGTTTAATGGCAGCAATGGCTCTGCCAGGGGGACGGATGCAAATGTATGGCCTGTTAAAGAAAATCAACGGTAGGGGCGCCTGGATGGCTCAGTAGGTTGGGCCTCTGCCTTTGGCTCGGGTCGTGATCTCAGGGTCCTGGGATCGAGCCCTGCATCAGGCTCTCTGCTCAGCGGGGAGCCTGCTTCTCCCTCTCTCTCTGCCTGCCTCTCTGCCTACTTGTGATCTCTATCAAGTAAATAAAAAAAAAAAAAGAAAAAAAGAAAATCAACGGTAAACGACTTAAGTGTTAGGGGTGGACAAAGAATTTCACATTGGTCTTTGTTTATTAATTGTCCCGATGCCAAAGGCATTCTTCCCAGCCATGCTGCCTGAGTCCGACTTGATAGATCGGCTCGGAGTAAATATTTGCCGCTCTGTGATTTTTTTTTAAAGGAAATTGGCTCAGTTCCTCCGACAGATGAGCATGAACCTCCCGCATCTCCCTCCCGTCGTTCCCTGACGTTTTACGCCGCACGTTCCCATTTTCAAGTGGACCCAAGGAGGATCCTTGTGCGCACACCCGCCATACCCAAGCTCCTCTCCCAGCGCCGCCGTTCGATCCCGTTTCTCTCCATTCCCTTGCTTTGTGGTGTGGAGTCCTGGTTTCCAGGCCGGAACCGACTTGCTGGTCTGGCGCCTGTGCAAACCTGCTCTCTTTGTGAACACCGCCACGACTGTCTGTCCTCCGTGCTTGCCTGTCCCTTGCAGCGCGTGGGGAGTGTGCTTCAAATCAGCCTTCCTGCACCTTGCTTGCCGGTGCACTTAGACCCTGTCCAAGGCGAACATTCTCTAGGCTTCTCGGGGACACGGAACAGTCCTAAGGGGGGGAGCATGAGAAACTCAGTCCTTCAACACCAGATACCTCAGTGGAAATACCGGTGCTTCAGACTGACAGGAACACCTGCCACTGAAACGTCATGGTAATCTTCTTGTTCGTCACTTTCTCTGGAGTCATGGTGCTCCTCCTCAGCTGGAGGGAATACATGTGTGTGAAGGTCATTTCAGATACTCGATCGGATGACAGGCCTGGCCTTTGCCCCCACCCCCGCCAAAAATGGATGTATTTGATGCTGAAAATATTAATATTTATACAGTGACTATACTTTGTCCTCAAAATCAGGACAAGAGTGAAAGGCGTCTTTCATAATTAGCAACACAGCAGGGATCAGCCAGAGAGGCTCCTTAGCTGCGAATGCCCCAACTCAGCTCCCGGGAAACCAGTTTCTAGCTAGTCTGATTGAAGGACTGCAAAAAGCCGTAACACGTTATACGGAGAGAAGAAGCCATAAGTCTTGCCTGTAACGACTATATCTCCGTGGGCACCCCAAAAGTCTGCTTGGAAATAAGATTGATTAGCTCTCCCCATCCTAAAAAGTTAGTTGAGTCCCATTTCACCCAGGAGAAAAATGCAAGAACCAACCCAAGAATAAGGACACCGTCCATCCCCTCGTTCATTCCTCCTTGTGCAAACACGGCACCCCATCCTCATCTTCTACGAGTTCCCAGTCAACGTGGCCTGCAAGATCCGCATGATGTGACGGGATTCATGCTGGGGGTGCGCCCCGGGGGCTGCACCCTGCTCTATGCCCGTGTCTGTGGGAATTTGTGACAGCAGCACTAGGACTAGGCTGACACAGGGTTGGCGGAAACTTCCCAGGAGATCGGTGCTTTGCGGAACACAGACAAAAACAGGCAGGAGCTCCGGGAGGACCCAGCAGGGGCGTCTTCCCAAACAGAGCGGAGAACACAGAGACTGAGACAGCGAAGCAGGCAGGTGGCCCTCAGACTTACAGAGTCAGAAACCTGCAGCCTTCCACGAAGCCTTTCCTAAGCGACGAGGATAGACGGCACAGGATTAAGAAACCATTTGCAGCCACACAATAGCTTCCCTGTGGGCGAATTCCCCCGGGGTGCGTAATAACGGTAACGAGTTATGCTTTCAAGGAGCCTCTAGAAATATGAGATCTATATATACACACACACACGCATACATATATAATATTCGGATAGAGTTAAAATAGCAGACAATCTAGTAATAAACTCCATCACGTATTCTGCTGTCTCTTTACATTTTCCTCATCAGGAAAGGGGGACAATCCCCCCCATTATATCTGCATCCCAAGCTTTGTTGGGCACACACACGTCTACAAGCGAGGCCTGGTTCCTTATTACTTACGCTGAACAAGGACGATAACCATGTACGCAGGGGAAGTACAAGAAACGATCGTTCAGTCATCTTTGCTCTTGGAATTGTCGTTAAGAGGCCGTGCCCCGCAGCACAGCCACAGAGCGGGATTATGGACCATCAGTATGGTTTTCCACTCTTGAATGGGTGAAAGTGCAGGACAGAACGTGGGCTCGTTCTGTAGACACCAACCACTGTTTTTAGGGCGTCTTCAGCACGCGGCACAGCGGCCTGAGACACAGATGGGGACCTGAGTTCCTGCAGTCTGCAGATCCTCAGTCTATGTGAGAAGAGACACATGCAAAGGAAATAATGTCTATCCATTTATTTTCCATGACTCCAGTCACTCACTCTCGTTATAAGAGCGAGGATGTCATGCAAGACAGAAAACCACCAAAAACTGAACCATCTGGACATAATCACTGTTAACAGTGTGGATATTTTTGAAATCTTCCTGAAGATCCTCAGCCTCACAGTAAATCCTCTCATCCCTCCCTACCTCCCTTCTTCCCCTTTAAAAATCCTGCAGACCTGTACCCGTTGCCTGGGGCAGAGAAATATAAAAGAATGGCATGTAGAGAAAAAAAAAATCCTTCCTTTGCTTTTCAGAATCCTAAAAGCATCAGCGACCTGGACCGCTAAGAGCATAAAAATTATTTCAGATCAGGGGACGTGAAAATAGAAAAAATAAAAATAAGAGAATTTCTTGGTCAAAGAAAGAGCCACTTAATGTTGTCTTCTAGGTTTTTCTTTAAATCATTTCCCTTTAATTTTTTTAAAGATTTTATTTATTTATTTGACAACGAGAGATCACAAGTAGGCAGAGAGGCAGGCAGAGAGAGAGGAAGGGAAGGAGGCTTCCTGCTGAGCAGAGAGCCCAATGTGGGGCTCGATCCCAGGTCCCTGAGATCATGACCTGAGCCCAAGGCAGAGGCTTAACCCACAGAGCCACCCAGGCGCCCCTCCCCTTAAATTTTTTTATATTAAATATTGAATCCTTGCAAAAGCACATATAACAGATGATTAGGGAATGGGGAAAAACAACACATCGGCCAGCTGCACCCACCACCTAAGACTACGGAAGGTTGCCAGCACCTGCATCGCCTTGATGTACCCACTCCTGAATTCCTCTCTACTACCTACTATTAACAGTCTCCCCAAATTTTGTTTTTTTATTCATTCCCTGGCCTTTCTTTATAATTTTACCAACTATGGGAAGCATATAGTGCCGAAATATTGAACACATGTCATACCTACAGTTGGGTCTCTAAAACCCTCTTTAAACACTCAGAGACGTTCATCATATTCAAAAAATGAAGTAACCCCCCACGACTTTTGTTGAATGGGATTAAAGGTGAGGTTCCACACAAACTCAATTCTGATCTTCCCCCGAATCCCACGTGTTGCTCAAATATTGGTGGATAGAGTGAAAGGATATGTGGGCATTGCTTCAACATAACCCAAGAGTGAGGGAGGGGAGGATGCAGAGAGGTGGGGTGAAGCGAGATGGGCCAGCCATTGAGAACGGTTGAGCTCAGGGATCACTAGTCCATGGCGATCATTGCTATTATTTCTCTACACTCTGTTTAAGAAAAAACAAACAAACAAACAAACATTGGCATGTAAGGTGCCTACGTGTCCAACACTTGCTTTCAGCTCAGGTCACGATCTCAGGGTTGTGAGACTGAGCCCCATTCAAGCTCAGCCCGGGCTGTGGAGCCTGCTTGAGATTCTCTCTCTCTCTCTCTCCAAATAAGTAAAATAAAATAATAAAATGGGCATGTGTGTAATGAAACTTTATACACTTATTGTCATGGCCTACCTGCTAGTAACTGCTCATTACTGTGGTTATTCCCATATTCCTACATGGCCAGCAGAAATAGCATTTTGAGTACAATTGTTCCTATAGAAAAATAGACACGGTTTCAGCACAGGGCCTGCCCTGAAAATACCTCCTGTTCGGAGAGTGAGAAATCATCATACAGCCTCTCCATTAACTCGTGAATGCCAAACTGTCCTAGAGTTCATTGTTCGCTGTATTCTCAGGAAAAACTATCTCAAAACCCCATCCCTTCGTGTATTTGATTTCCTCGAGCCGCCTTAGGAAGTGTCTGTTCCAGCCCAACATTTTATAGACGCAAAGACCGTGGTCAAGAAACATTTTTGCCTTTTCTCCAATCACAGAGTTAATAAAAGGAAAAACGAGAAAAGCCGAGAGTAAGACCCAAGCCTTCAGGCTACATTTTTCTATTCTTTTATTCATCCCTCAAGGATTTGTTGAGTATGCCAGGAGGAGTAAATGATGCAAACTGAAGTCCAGGCCCTCATGGGGGACTGTCCACTGACATGGGGGGACCAGACAAGGGGCAGCATGGTGGCTAAGCACACGAGTCAGCTGTCCCTCTCCCAACCGTACACTGAGGAGAAACGAACCACGTACCCAAAAGAAACATGGTGTTCACGGCAGCACGATTCGCGATGGCGGAAAGGCAGAAACCACCCGGATGTCTGTCAGTCCATGAATGCATAAGCAGACCACGGTCTGCCCGTAGAACGGAACGTGATTCAGCCCTAAAAAGAAAGGGAACATTGACACTTGCTACAACGTGGATAACTTTGAAAATGTCCAATGAGGACACGAAGCAGTTACCAAGGAACACAGACCGCATACCTGTATTGATTTCGAACGTCCATAGGGGACAGGTGCACAGAGAGAAAAATTGCATCCATGGCTTTCTAGGGCTGCAGGTGTAGTCGGATTGGGGGGTAGGGCGCGGTGGCCACCAGAAGCACGCTTCCTTTGGGCGGTGATGGAAACGTTCTGAAATTGTGGTGATGCTTGCACAACTCAATGAATACACGAAAAGCCATTAAATCGTGTGCTGTGTGAATTACATCCCGACAGAGCTGTTAATTAAAAAAAAGAAGAAGAAGAAGAAAAGGAAAAAATATACGGGCCGTGAGTGCAGCACACAGAAAGTTTAATGGGAAGAGTGTTGAAGGAGTGCCATTGGGGTTAAATTTTAGTACAGGGCCTACCCAACATTCTCTGAATTCCTATAAATAAGTAAATCTTAAAAGATTTTTTGAATCAGAGTCAATTAATGACATGCCCAGAGGTACCCACTGCCCTCCTGCTACATTAATTAAATTGTATCACCATGGGCTTAAAAAACATTCAAATGATTTCTGGCCCCAGGAAACTCAGGGTTGAACCAAGAGAACGCTGCTCTAAACCCACGGGAGGATCCCGCCCCAGGGATAAGAATTCTATCTGAACACTAATTGGGTTTCACAGAATGTGCTCACCCAGGGGCTCTGCTTTGCAGGCATAAGCTTGAACAAAAGTTGGGTGCTTTAATAGCAACAGGCCCACGGAATCCACCGAGTCAAGAAATCAGTGCCTTTCTGGCCAATCTGTCATCTCTATGCATCATCACGTCTGGCCATAACAGGGCCAGAGTTCTTAAACATGGCTGCACTGGGTATTTTCCGAGTTCTCTTACTACAGAGTGCCGTTAGGTTTAGTCCAAAGCCTTCAGCAAGTTTTCCCCAGGATGGCCGATCCCAAGGCCGCCTCTTGCCCCATAAAGATTCTGAGTGCCCACCTTCCTTAAGCCATGAGGCCGCCCCCCTCGACAAGCTGGCCTCGGCGTGTGTGCCCATTTGCACTGGGGTCTTGACTCCACAGGGCACCTGGTGCCTTCAGCCTGGGGCAGCCCAGGTGCCCAGCGCCCACTCCCACCAGCCCCCGGTCCATGACAGCAAAAACCCCTAGGAGATTACAACTGCCTCTTGAGTCCCTACAGGACAGACAGACTTGGCCCTGTACATCTGTAAGATCTAATAAATTTTATCCTGACGAAGGGACGCCCTTGAAAGCGTTTTAAAGGCATAGCTTGACCACGAAGTCTAAAAGTCAGGACGTTGCCGAGGGCTCTGGTCTGACCTTTCCTTGCACTTTTTGCTATTTCTGCGGTTTCCCTTGGCTCTGAATTTAGAGTCCTCTCTTGGGCTTCCAAGGAAACGCGCATCCTGGACAGCCGCCAGCCCTAGCGGGTGATAAAGACTAGCAAATATGAAATATAGATTTAGAGGTGTCAGAAGAAAATAAATTGGGTTCACATCATACTTTCTTCTGAATCTGAATGTCCCGAAAGCAGAATTTCATTTCCAGTCTCAGACCCGAGGCAGCGATGGCCTGTTGAGCCCCTCTGAATCAGAAAAGTTTGCACACAACCTTCTCCTCCAGCTGCAAAGACCTTCCCTCCCATCTCATCTCTTCTCCAACCAAAATGAAATGAAAGGCTGGGAAGCCTGCTCTGGGGCAGTCAGGGCTTATGTGGGAAACGTAGAAAACTGGAAATTACCAACAAAGAGCATAAAATGTGCAACTGTCTTACGGGTAAGATGTGATGGATTCGGACAAAACAGAAGAGAGAAGGCCCAGAAGGCATGCATTCAAAGAATCTGCAAAGAAAAATGCAAAATCCAGCATGCTTGGAGGCAGCAGAGGAAGGGGAGTGAATAGAAATATCATAGCCACAAGAAGAACGGACGCCTGTCTTCCTAAAGAACATTGGCATCATCAAGGAGTGTTAACCATCAAATTAAGAAGGAGACTGCCATAAGGAAACCAGCTACAGGTGATGGAAATAAAAGGTGCCAGGAGTGATTTTCTGACTAGTGTTGATCAAGTGCATTTCTCAACATCCCTGGGCTCTCCTTGCAAAAGGAAAGATGGTAAACACCTGCTTCCGGGTTGTTGTCGAGTTGACAAGTTATATATGTGACAGAAATGAAGAGAAAGCACTTAATGACATAAATTGGGTATCACGACCCATGGGAAATGTTCTAGATGGGGCGCAGCACACTCTGCCCCTTGCTGGCCAAATATTGTGCACCATGTGTATCCATAAAGAAAGTTCCCCTGGCGCACTGTTAGGCCTGTTCCATATGCCCTGGTGTGTTCCCGCTATAGCTACAGAATCAATTAGCTGAAATGGTGACCATGTAGCCCCCCAAGCTGAATATATTTCGTATGTGACCCCTTACAGCAGAAGCCTGCTGACCCCTGGTCTAGAACATCAGTTTATCCTTCACGTGGGAATAGAAATAAGCGATAAGGCTAGCTGTTTTTGTCTCCACTCCATGTTTGGGAAAAGCGACACCCTTGGGAGTCATTTCCCCAGCGTCACCTAATGAAAACCAGCAGAGCCAAAATCCTGATCTCAGAGTCTAGTGTATGTCCTTTCTCAGTGGCATTTTTATTTTATTTTATTCTTTTTCCTTAGAGAGTGTGTGCAAGCAGGGTGGGGAGGAAGAAAGGGAGAAAAGAGAGAGACCATTTTTTAAAAATTTTATTTATTTATTTGACAGAGATCACAAGTAGGCAGAGAGGCAGGCAGAGAGAGAGGGGGAAGCAGGTCCCTGCTGAGCAGAGAGCCCGACGTGGGGCTCGATCCCACGACCAGAGATCGTGACCTGAGCTGAAATCAAGAGTTGGACACTTAACCGACTGAGCCACCCAGGCACCCCAGTGGCATTTTTATTTAAAAAAAAATAAAGATACAATGCAGAAGGAGAAAAATAAAAGTCATCGATTAGAGATTGTTCATGCAGCTGAAGGAAGATGACATACCAACGAAGACAAGCATCCAGCCTTCGGTGGTGGTTTCATTCAGAGTTGCAGAAATCCCTGTCAAGTCTCCCAGTTTCCTCCAGGATTCAGGGCAGGCAGGCCAAGGAGGGCTTTGATGTGTTTGTCTCTGCTCATCTTTTCAACTGTACTTCCTACTTTACCCAACCTTGCACGTTAAAATTGGCTAACTCCCAATGAAAGGGAGCTTTCCTCCCAACTCACACCCTAAACACACATGGAGTGTGCTTTCCTCCTCCTGAGAAATGCATAGGCAGAGGTCTACCTCCTGAATGCTTCAAGGGGTCCCGTCTTCAGGAGCCGCTCTCCAGCCCCAGACTGAACCCAACACTCCCCTCCCGGCTCTCGGTGCATTGTCTGGTATTGCTACACTGAACACACTTGTCTATTGGCCCATCCATCCCAGTGCTCTGGGGGCACTTCCAGAATGAGGACCGTGTCTTTTGTTAGCATGCGGTGCCCAGCTCAGTCTCTAGTTAAGCAAAAAATTACTTATTGAGATCAACTTTTGCAAGTGTCGCATCAAGGAACAGAAAAGAGGAATCAGTAGAAAGTTAAGTTGCAATTGCCAATGTACCTGGCCCATCCGAAGTGCACTCTTTTTGGTTCGACTCTGCCCCCCAGTCTTATGTTAACTGTCGCTCACAACTGCATCAGACCAAGAAGACAGCTTTCCATGTTCCAGAGGGGTGCAGGAGGTCCTCTTCTCAGCAGCTGAGGGGACAGTGAGGACGAGGCAGAGGGAGAGCCACCTCTTTGGAAATGCCACTGCCTCTGGGGCAAGGGATTGCAGGGAGAGCTCGTCCTACTGAAGTCGTGAGGTTAGAAAAATCAGAATTGATACCCCTCCAAAAAAGCTTGGTCAGTGAAATGGTGTGTCTCGGGCTGTCTCAGGCTCTTGAGCGCCAAGGATATAGAATTTAAGAGTAGACACAAAAGTAGAAATCTTTGCTCGTTAGTAAATCCTGGTTTAGGGAGACTTTAGATGGAAAGCCTTGACTTACCATGGCCGTGCTGATGGTTCCTTATCCACGTCGGAGCAAGCCTCCACTTCCTGCGTTTGGCTTTTCCCTATTCTGCTTTGTGTCTGTAGCTGACAGCCTTGGGTTTGTGGCATTGCCTAAAATTTCATGAGTCCCTCACCTTTTTGAATGATGCTTCTTTAGCTCACAGCTTGGAGTGTACTCTTCTCCCCAAGGAAAGTCTTCTTCTCTCTGACTCCCACACATGGTGCCGGTTACATTTTGGCCCTTAACTATCTAGTTGACCACACAAAACCCAACACTTAAACTCAACTTTTGGTCTATCTTTAAGAATTTTTTCTTGCCTGTACTGCAGACAAGTATCGTGTCCGTGGCTGCCAAAATCAGCTGCTTAGATGAGCTGCCACGGCCCCTTATTTTCACCATATATTTGATACATTTAAAAAATATATCATTTAAAATGGAGGAGGTGTGTGACAAAAATGTTCTGTTGATACCGTCTTCTGGGAAGAGAAGAATTTGAGACTATGGTAAATAAACATAAAGGAAGGACATCGATGTGAAAACAAAAAGATGTTCATCACCGAGGAACATCACTGAGGAACTCTTCATGCATTGGATTTACCTAAACGTCACATCTATGGTAATGACATACATTATATTTTATTCCTCCTTGGAGGTAAAAATGGAAGTTTGAGTAGCTTCCAAGTTGTTGAGCTTGAGGACGATGCTATATGTTTCTCAGGACACAATTGGTATTGTGTCGTGGGTACTTCTCTGCTCACCTGGTGTTCGAGTTGAAAATAAAGTGGAAAGAACATGAGACTTGATCTCGGGAAGACTAGATCTACTCTGAGAACTCGTGCATATCTCTCGGCATCCTGGCCTCAGTTCCTCAATCTAGAAAGTAAGGAGTTGCAGTTAGATTCTAAGAGTACTTCCCATCCTAAAATTCCCTGGCATGATTGATCCACAAGAGGACATAAAAGAATGCCAAAAATCGGCAGCAAGATATAACCAGGGTAAGTCTATTCATTACCAAGCACCAATCTCCAAGTTTGTGAACATATGGAAGAGGACAGTGAAGAAATTGTTCTAGAAGAATTGAAACAAAGGAAATCCAGAGTCCTTCCAAGAACTTGGGAAAGCTGCTTCATTATGACATACGCACCTTTTTTTTCTTTACATTCATAGTTAGTCTGAAGTAGATTTGATACATGGATTTAACCATCTGAATGATGTCCACCATCTGAAAATTCTCAGTCTTATATATGGAAATAAATGTGATCAAATTTGTATTGTTTCCTCTGCCCCCAAGGACAGTTATATCTTTGTATGAAATGAGCAGAACATAAGATCATTTCTCTAATTGGGCCAGTTTGACTCAACAGCCAACCAACATGTGCTAGATGAGTCGATTCTCCTGGAATTGGCAGTCTTGCATGAAATACGGACCAAAAAGTAAAATATTAAAAATGTATAAGGGACCCATATGTAATTGTATGGCAATTACAATGGGCATAATTAGCGTATTATATTGGTTTTATATTTCCCAATTTTAGAAATAACAAGTTTTCTCACTGATAATGTTAGTCATAGATGTCTCTGCTTTCCTGACCAAAGCAATGGAAAACAACAAAGAGAAGGAAAATGTTAAATTTCATCTTTAATGATGTGAAGAGCCATGCTTGGAGACAACAAAAACAGGCATAGAGTGTCAAAGGCACATGTAATTGCTACTCTCAAAGACAAAAGGAGAAAATACAACAGGAAAAAATTGAAATACAGAAGGGAAGATGTGACAAGAAATGGCAAGGAGGATCACATAACCAGGAAGGAATCTAAAACCTTTCCATGGGCTTGTAAGAGTATTATGGGAAGTTCTCAGAGACAGATGTGGCTTTCTTTAAAAAAAAAAAATGCTTAATATGATAATCAAAAAGAAGTCGTTCGTTTACATGTGATGCAAGAGCAGAGAATGGACAGGCAATTTTCAAAAAGAAAAGCATGACAGTGCAATGGCAAATAATCCTAATGGATACAAGAAGGCTGACGTTTTAACAGAAATTGTGATGGTCACAAAGAAGCCCTCTAAATGAACTCAGAAATTACAAGAACATAGGCCAAATATGAGAGGATGGGCACAGTACCAATGAAGCAATATAAAGTCTTTGCAGAAATTTATAAGAAAAGTATTAAAAAGTCTTAAGCCCAGGGACACCTGGCTGGCTTAGTAGAGCATGGGTCTCTTGATCTTGGGGTCATGATTTCCAGCCCCATGTTGGGTATAGAGTTTACTTTCAAAAAAAAAAAAAAGAAGAAGAAGAAGAAGTCTTGTTCAGAATGAGGTAAGGCATCTAAAACTGAAATATCACAGGAGCTTTTGAGTTCACACTATAACTAGAACATAGAGAGAAGATCTCTCTTTGTGTTCTGTAGGGTCAGTTAGCGAGACAAAACATGTGCAACCTTCACAGGTACTTCTCTAGATTGACTGAAAATTATCCTCTAAATCTTTCTCTCACAGGACCCAGTAGTTAAAATTTTATCTCTTTTTTTTTTTAAGTAGGCTGCACGCCCAGCATGGAGCCCAGTGCAGGGCTCAAACTCAGGACCCCGAGATCAAGACCTGAGCTGAGATCAAGAGTCTGACCTCTTAACCACCACAGCCAGGCAGGTGCCACTCTCATTAATTCTTGATGGCTGCCACTGTGCTTTCCATCTGCTGATGTTCCTCTCACTGCCTTTTCCCTAAAGTCACACTATGGTTTAAACAGTCATTTCTGTTTGCCAATTTATGATGGTCCTGGAGAGAAGGATACATATTCTTTTGTTGTTTAAGGGTTTTACTAATCATTGGTAAGGGGAAATATATAGGCTATAGCAAACTTGGGGAATTAAAAAAAAAAAAAGGTCTCTATCCTGTGGCATCTAACTACATCTCCTTTACTTTGGAGCACGTCACATCTGTCCACCTTCTGCAGACCTTGGTCTCTTTAGGCAAAGTTCACCCTGCTTTAATCCTTTTTGACATTAGGATGGAAGGGTTTGAGAAACAAGAAACAAGGATCAGTTTCTCACTGATTTCTTCCCTCAGCAAGGCCACTAATTCCCAAAAGGAGAACAACATAGGTGACATTTAGCTCTGCTCAGGTAACTGCTTGTACTCAAGTAATGGACATTTTGGGGGACCCTCCCAGCTTCCTGACAACAAGCTTGGTACTTACCCTGTGCAATACCAACTTTTCCTTGGATCCTTGCTTCTAGAATTATGTAATGGCTGTGGTCTTTCCACAACTCACCACAATTAACGACAATAACAAAATATTCTTAACTTTAAACATTTCCTCCCATAATTTTTTTTCATTTTTCTTTTTTCCTATTTTCCGTAATTCTTTTTCATAATTGCTTCATGTCCTCTCTGTTCTCTGATTTTTGACTCCTTAGTCTCCTTGAAACAAACAAAATCCAGCAAGCAGTTATTAGCAGAAAACCCCAGAATGGGATGATGTTGGCTGGTGAAACAGGCCGGGAGTTGAAAAGAACTTCCAGTAATTACGGTCTCTCACAATATGAAGGGGTTCCACAGAGCGAACTTTAAATTCTAGATGTTCCATCACCAAAGTAATTATAAAAACCATTGACTGGTTCTTTCAAGACAGAATTCTCTTGGACTTTTATTTTGCTTCCTCTGCTCTGTCATTGAAGGGATAACCTGTGAATAGGTAATTGTTTAGAAGAACATTAAAATCCCAAGGCCATGAAGAGGTTAGAAGGGGAAACCAGTCGTGGAAGAAAGATTTTCTAGCTCCATAAGCTGCTTCTCAAATTTGTGAGCTTATAAGTTGTCTAGACTAATGATCATTGGCAATGTTGAGAAGTCATTTGTAAGACAGCAGAGATTTCCATCCAGAAAGCTGAAAGTGAGCAAATGTTCTGATTTTTTAAAGACCAAGAAGATGAATTGCACAAATGTGTGAGCAAGAAAGATGGGGTGTTTGACAATGTCAAATGCCATGAAGAGCTCAAGCAGTGATAGCTGAGAAGAGGACCCTGGGTTTGGTGATTAGAGCTCACTTGAGATCACCAAGAAAGCAGTTTAGCTCTGAGAGAACATGAGCTTAATGTTATCCCTGAGGGTAATTTAGAAATGGTTGGTGAACACTTAAATTAGAACGTGGAGGTCACTGTGAGTCAGGGTGGGCTCATTATGAGCAAATCATGCCTGACTAAAATCATTTCACTGGACTGACAAAAACAAGAAATGTGGTAGACCTGTAGGATAGTATCTTCATGTGAGGAAAATTTTGACAGTTTTTTAACCATAGCTTTGAGGACTGGGGGAATGATACAATTAAGATTGGGTTAAAGTTATTGAAATTAATGATGAATGGGTGGATGTCCACATGGAGGGCTGTCTCATGGTCTCTCGCTGGCTTGTGGATTGTCTCCTGTGGACCATTTTAGTTAATGACTTGGATGAAGAAAGGGATAGCCTGCTGACCAGGGTTACAACGTAGTAGAAGCTAGGATGATTAGCTAATGGGTTGAGTGACACACTTGAGACCAAAATAAACCAGGGCTATTACTTGGCTGGATCAATGGAATGGATCTAACAAGAAGGAGACTGATACCAGCAAAGTACTTGGTCAAATCCATCAGCCTCTCAAGTACCAACTTGGGGAGACAGGGCTCAACAACCACATAATCAAAAAACCGGAGATTTTTTGGATTGTCAGGGCAATATTAGACTTCCATTAATCCATGTAACAATAATAAATACTTGTCTAATGTCACACAATTGCAATATAAATGAAATGTTGGGGGCGCTGAGTGGCTCAGTCGGTTAAGTGTCCATCTCTTGATTTTGATTCAGGTCCTGATCTCAGGATTGTGAGTTTGAGCCCCACCCTGGGTTCTGTGTTGGGTGTGGGGTGTATTTGGGATTCTTTCTCTCCCTCTCCATCTTCCCCCTCTCTTAACCCTCTCTGCCCTACCCTGCCTGTCTCTAAAATGAAGGGTGAAAGGGAGGGAGGGAGGGAAGGAGGAAGGAAGGAAAGAAGGAAGGAGAGGGGAGGAAGGAAGGGAGGAAGGGAGGAAGGAGAGGGAGGGAAAAAGGAGGGAGGGAGGAAAGAAGTAAGGAAAGAAGGGAAGGAGGAAGGAAGGGACAGAAGGGGAGGGAACAGAGGGAGGGAGGGAAGAAAGGAAGGAAAGAAGGAAGAGAAAGAAAGGGAGCAAGAAAGTAAGGGAGAAAGAGAGGAAGAAAGAATTGTTGAACATGATGAAAGCAAGCGCAGTTTAAGTGATTGCCCTCGTTAGTATAATACAGAGCATGGTAACTCCTTCAAAATATTCTCCAACATTTGTGTGTGCACATTCCCAACCAACAACAAAATTTGATAAACCGTGGAACTTTTGGACTGGAAAAATTCATTTACGAGGTGTGAGTGTCATTAGGAATTCTACTGAACAGATCATGCCCACATAATTGTCCAATTTTGTCCCAAGCACCCAATAATATGTTTCCAGAGAAACACAACCATGGTTGTGAGGAGCCAAAAGGTAGACACATGGGTGAGTGGAAGAAAGAGGAAAGAAAGAAGGACATGAGGTCCTGGTGGAGATTGGAGGATAAGGATGAAAGGAGACTTAGACCTTGTACTTGAACCTTTTTTGATGATTCATATACTTGGGTGACTTTTTTATATTCTGTATCCAGACTTCTGAATACTACCTCTATGAAGTAAGCTTCATAAGATTATCAATAAATCTCATCAGGCTGGTGTCATATAAGTCACATTCTCTCTTTGTAATGTATTAAGTTAGAAATCAAGAGCAAAGAGATAACCAGAAAACCGCCATAGTTTGAATTTTAAAACACATTTTTTTTAAAGTTCATTGGTCATAAAAGAGATCATAATGGGACAGAAGATATTGATAAACAACTATAATGCTTTAAAAATGGGAAATACTATAGAACAGGAACTAAAAGGAAATTTAAAATCTTAAGTGTTGACATTGGAAGAGAATGTAAGATGGACATCAATGAGTTGAACATCTAGCACAGGGCTTTAGGAAAAAAATACTAATTAAACTTCTCTAATGTAGAAAGAATAAAATAGTAAGACTGAAAAAGCTCCGGCAAGATTAATTAGGAGAGACAGAGAGAGAGAAATATACTACCAGAATTAAAAAAGGGGAAAAAAAAGTATAGATACTGCCAAGATCAAGAAGATAATAAAATGATAGCATTACCAACTTCACACCAATAAATTTAAAAAATGGACATTTTCAGAATCCTAGAAAGATATAACTGACTTAAGAGAAAACAAAAATTTTAAAAACTCAAGGGCTGATGTGATTTTTATATGTTGATTCTAACAGCCAAGAAATCATCCCAAGCCAATGCAACTCTTCCGGAGACCAGAAAAATAAGAAACTTAACTCACTTTATGAGACTAGCAAACTTTAGTAACCAGGTTATCCAAGGAGAATATAGTTTGTTAAATCTAGGAATGAACATCTTAAAATAGCAACAAAAAATCTAGCAATATATAAAGAATCATAATCACATTGCGGGGAAATTTGGTTTATCTGAGAAATACAAAGCTGGATGGACATTAGAAAGCTCAGTCTATTAATCACCAAAGACAAATCTGTGATCATTTTAATAGATTAATAAAAAAGCATTTGATCAAGTCAATATTAATTCCTGGCTTTCTTTTTTTCAAAGAGTTCCTTACCAATTAGGGATAGAGAGCACCTTTCCTCCTCTGGTAAATATCTATTTAAAACAAAAGTGAGTTGAGGGGTGCCTGAGGGGCTCAGTCAGTTGAGTGTTAAGAGTCTTGATTTTGACTCCAGTCATGATGTTGGGGTCCTGGGATCAAATCCTGCATTCAGCTCCATGCTCAAGGGGAGTCTGCCTGTCTCTCTCCCTCTGCTCCTCCCCCTGCTCGCACTCTCTCTCTCTCTCTCATCAATCAATCAATCAATCAATCAATAAAATCTTACAAAAATAAAATTGAGTTAATATACATTTCATGGTGCAAAAGTAAAAGCATTTTAAGATCAGAAATAATGCTTTTTTTTGGGGCACCTGGGTGGCTCAGTCAGTTAAGCATCTGCCTTCAGCTCAGGTCACGATCCTGGGGTCCTGGGATCAAGTCCCGCATCAGGCTCCCTGCTCAGTGGGAAGCCTGCTTCTCCCTCTCCTCCCTGCGTGTGCTTCTCTCTCTCACTCTCTCCTTCAAATAAGTAAATAAAATCTTTTAAAAAAATGCTTTTCATTACCACCTCCATTCAGCTTTGTACTGGAGGTACTAAGGAATAAAAAGAAACTACAATCTATAAAGATTATAAAGGAAGGAGCTGTTACCCTTTTGAGCTTATTCATTGTCTGAAACCAGACAATGGAATTCTGGTCTTATTCATTGTCTGAGAAAACCTCAGACCTCAAGGTATACTTAGATGAACGGTTCAAACCCATGAGATTTTATCACAGTTTCTGGATACAACACAAATATTCACAATTACTTTTATAATTGATATGTTGGCAACAATTAGAACACACATGTTTAGAAAACACCTTTCACAAAGGCACACAAATATAATGAGTTAATAATGAATAGAGTAGAATTGATGAAGAGACTTTAGGGGGAAATTATAAACACATATTGAAAAATAATAAAGAAGATAAAAATAAATGGAGCATTTAACATGGCAGTGATACCTATGTTAGAGTGTGCCTTTTACCTTGAAACCACTGGTCAGGACCAGCCAAAACTGCCGGGCCCTTTACTTGATCCCAGTCTGTCTGTAACTCCTGGCTTGCAGCAGCGTCCAGGAAATGCCCTAATCTGTCTCTGAGAAGGGCTACCAAAGCAGGAGACCTGATACTGTGTTTCATCTTTCAATAAAGTGGTTGTTGGAACATACACATTTTGAAACACCTGTTAGGGCACCTGGGTGGCTCAGTCGGTTGGGCGACTGCCTTCAGTTCAGGTCATGATCCTGGAGACCCAAGATCGAGTCCGGCATTGGGCTCCCTGCTCAGCAGGGAGCCTGCTTCTCCCACTGGTCCTCCCCCGTCTCATGCTCTCTCTCTCTCCCTCTCAAACAAACAAATAAATAAATAATCTTTAAAAAAAACCACACATGCTAAACAATTATATGTAGGCACCACATGTAGGATCATAGTTACCCAATCCGTTTTTTTTAGCAAAAGAGTATCTTACCCATGATTACTTTGGTGACCCTATTTTTATTTTATTAGTGTCTATTTCCCCCTTGTATTCCATTTCTTACGTATGCCTTTTGTGCCTATGAAGTCACACGCACTCAAGCGTGTGCCTCTTTTTGTCCAAAATGGTAGCAGCTTGCTTCTCCTTTTTATTTTTTTATCTCCAGGGATTTGGGGGACCAAACTTACCAAGGATTTACCACTCTTAAAATTTGCAGTTGTATTCTATTCCCCTCACTAATATGTCGAGGAAAGGCTGAAGAGAGCATCTTTTTTTTGCCAAGTGTTATCTAGACGTCTGCCTGGGAGAGGGTGGTAACCAACTTTGATTAAAGAACGAAGCAAAATAAAAGAAGTTACTTCCTGAAGATCCTGCATTGTATTTATTCTGAAATATTTTAATCACGGTGTGTTCATTTTTCCTATCAAATTCCTGCTGACTTAGCTGCCAGGAGACATAATTTAGAAGATAACATACACATCGTATGCTGTCAGAGAACATGGCGTAAATTATTATAACATTATATTTTGTACCTTATCACATTATAAAATTAAAGGACACTAAATTTTCAATGATATAATGTGAATCTAGAAGTAAATCACAGACACGAGTCTTGAGGCTTTATTTCTTGTCTCTTGATGCTCGTCCCCCACCTGTTCCTTGAGATGTGGTCATGGAGGTATCTGCTTTGAGCTTCTCCAGATCTTTAACAAGCAATTCTATTTAGCAGTTGTTCTGAGGTCCAGGCTTGGACATCTGAAGTTCAGAGGTCATGAGGTCGGTGAATGGAGTGGTAAGGGAAAGTGGATGCAGCTTTATCAAGATACAGGAAACTTAAGTTGTGGAATACAATTCACATTTTCTGCTATATCAGAAGTGCTAGATTTTTGCTCATGGTGACTTCTTAGCTCTGTCATGACTGATCATTCCAACCTGTAAAAATATTCCTTGGCTAAGATGGCCCAGAACTGAGTCTTGAAAGGTTTTTTGGTTTTCTTTTGTTTTGTTATATTGTCTTTGCTTTCCTATTATTGTTGCTATTGTTGTTTCTAATCTGAGAAGATCATTGTCATTCATTTTTGGTTATATAATCTTTGTTTAAACATCATTGCCAGGGCGCCTGAGTGGCTCAGTGGGTTAAAGCCTCTGCCTTCGGCTCACGTCATGATCCCAGGGTCCTGGGATTGAGCCCCGCATTGGGCTCTCTGCTGAGCGGAGAGCCTGCTTCCCTTCCTCTCTCTTTGCCTGCCTCTCTGCCTACTTGTGATCTCTCTGTCTGTCAAATAAATAAATAAAATCTTAAAAAAAAAGAGAATCTAAAAAAAAAAAAGAATTAAACATCATTGCCAACATCTGACCTAAATTGAGCCAATTATTGCTACCTTCTCATTCCTTAGTGGTGACTTAAATCTGGACAGTGGTACAAATTTATTAAAAATTAATGAAGACTAAAATTAAACTACTGGCTCCTTTTTCTATTCCCAACTGGTAATGACACAGGGAAAACAAATACATTGATTCTTCTCTCTTTTCTTTTAGAAAGAACTCTACATGGTATTGCCCACCAAAGATGGAATTCAACATAAAAACTATCTTGAACCCATGGCCATCAGCCCATTCATTGATTGCTTCATGTCCTTGAAGCACCACTGACCTGCCACTTGCGTCATGAGGAGTCATCAGGGAAATACCCGTTCATGACAGCCTGAGACTCTGGCCCCCAAACTTCAGTGTCCAGGCTCGTTGGACTGGACCACATAGACAATGCATTTTACTAGAACATGAGGTTACCAGGGCCTGGAATCCAAATAGGTTCCCAGAAATACTTAGGTTTCTCCATACCAAATCCATGGTCACCATATTGCAAAATGATGATGCTCACATTCATATTCTCACTATGGATCCCGCACTTTTCTCATTGTGCTGACTTCCTTTGCCATGGCAGGGCTTTGCATGGTCTGGGACGATAAGGGCCTCAGGATTTCAGCATCAATTCGTAGAGACGCTTCCTCCTTGCTTTCAGTTCCTCAAATCAGTAACCAAAGAGCAGCATCATGTGGAGAACCCCAAGCAAACGTCTCAGGTGGCAGTCCCTGGGATGTTCTCGCTTTGGTGTTCCTCAGAGTTTGCAATTAGGTTTATATCCCTTGGCTTAATAATCAAAGGGTCAAAAATCATAATTTCAAAGTGCAATGGAAGAAAATAATATTTTATGCAACAACTGCAATAAACATAGCCTGATATCTCAAATTTATTCCATTCATTATTCTATAAACTGGAAATATGTATCAACATAGATATGGTCTTTATTATGGGGAACCAATGCCACAACTGTGTGTACTGCTGATCCTCAGTCACTGAAGCAGTTTTCTATTTGTGGAACAAGGATGTTTTGCACAAAGCTCTCCTGTTAGATAATGGCAAGTAATACCCTAGTATCTACAGCTCAAAGTCTTGATATGAAAGTTTCCACCTCTTACAAGAGAGGCAGTCTTGGTCACCCCCCAGGGGGATCCAGTTCTCTCTGCCCATTTGTGGAATGACTTGGAGGACAGGAAGCTGGTTTGCTGAAGGACCACGGGGTGGAGAGGTAAGAAACTCCTCATTTGTTCAAATGCAAGCTCAGCTGTGGCAAATATAGAAAGGCATGTGGGAAGACCTCTTCTACAGAGCACATTTCTGTTGCCTACGCTATGAATCCTTAAGGTCTTCCTAAGTAGGGACTGGAATTTACACACAGAATCTTCCCTGTTTTGCATGGCTACATATGAGCTAACGTTTGAAATGCCTTTTGAGTCACTAATTATTTTGTTTGTTTTCCATGCTCAGCCAGGGAGGGGGGTGGTTTTCACCTTGATATGTTGGCTCCTAGAATGGTAGGTACATGAGAAGCTATAATTTCCATCCAAGGGGTATAAGGTGGGTTGAAATCTGTAAATAAACGGTAGTGAGATGTCCCTTTATTGCTGTATTTTTCTTTTCATTGAATCTTCATTAGAATTCTCCAAGGAACGATGTTTAACTTTACTTCAAAAGGGCCCTTCTCCCAAAAGGGCCCTTCTCCCGTATCCTTGAGTGTGTGCATGCCCACAATTACACCAGGAGCTGCTGTACACAGCTGCAGGGGCACCATCGATTGTAGCCCATATGAATGGATCCACCAACCCATGCCATTAGCTTGGACCACCATCTTGTCAGTAGTGTGACATTGATTGACCCTTGCACGGGCCAAATCTGGGAATTTCTCTGACATGTATTGCCCCCATTCATCCTACAAGTTTTTCTCTCTTTCCCTATAGACAACGGAAGGTTGGCTTGTTAAGTTAGTGTCCAAATTTGATCCTGGAAATCTGAGTTTGGAGCCACATGGAGAGCACTGGAAATTCCCTTCTTTGAAAAGATGAATATTTATTCTCTTGGGAAATTTCAATTTAGAAGATAAATGCAAAGAGGTCTAACATAGATGGCCAAAAAGAAAACCAGCCCGTTCTGCATGCCATCATATCCCACACCAGTTATATTCTTTTTACTCTGAACTTTGCTGGAGCTCAGGGTCCATCCATCTACTGGCTTTCTTCCTACCAAAAGGAGTCCCCTAAATTATTTTTCCTGCCAAAAAGAAATATAGGAGCACCTGGGTGGCTCAGTGGGTTAAAGCCTCTGCCTTCGGCTCAGGTCATGGTCTCAGGGTCCTGGGATCGAGCCCCACATTGGGCTCTCTGCTCAGTGGGGAGCCTGCTTCCCTCTCTCTCTGCCTGCCTCTCTGCCTACGTGTGATCTCTGTCTGTCAGATAAATAAATAAGATTTTATTAACATATAACGTATTATTAGCCCCAGGGGTACAGGTCTGTGAATCGTCAGGCTTACACACTTCCCAGCACTCACCATAGCACATACCCTCCCCAATGTCCATAACCCCACCATCCTCTCCATACCTCCCTCCCCCCGGCAACCCTCAGTTTGTTTTGTGAGATTAAAAGTCTCTTATGGTTTGTCTCCCTCCCCATCCCATCTTGTTTCATTTTTCCCACCCATACCCCCCAAGCCCCCCACTTTGCCTCTCAAATTCCTCCTGTCAGGGAGATCATAAGTAAATTGTCTTTCTCTGATTGACTTCTTTCGCTCAGCATAATAGCCTCTAGTTCCATCCATGTAGTCACAAATGGCAAGCTCTCATTTCTTTTGATGGCTGCATAGTATTCCATTGTATATATACCACATCTTCTTTATCCATTCGTCTGTTGATGGATATCTAGGCTCTTTCCATAGTTTGCCTATTGTGGACATTGCTGCTATAAACATTCGGGTGCACGTGCCCTTTCGGATCACTACGTTTGTATCTTTAGGGTAAATACCCAATAGTGTGATTGCTGGGTCATAGGGTAGCTCTATTGTCAACTTTTTGAGGAACCTCCATGCTGTTTTCCAGAGTGGTTGCACCAGCTTGCATTCCCACCAACAGTGTAGGAGGGTTCCCCTTTCTCCACATCCTCGCCAGCATCTGTCATTTCCTGACGTGTTAATTTTAGCCATTCTGACTGGTGTGAGGTGGTATCTCATTGTGGTGTTGTTTTGTATTTCCCTGATGCTGAGTGATGTGGAGCACTTTTTCATGTGTCTGTTGGCCATCTGGAAGTCTTCTCTGCAGAAGTGTCCGTTCATGTCCTCTGCCCATTTCTTGATGGATTATTTGTTCTTTGGTTGTTGAGTTTGATAAGTTCTCTATAGATTTTAGATACTAGCCCTTTATCTGATATGTCATTTGTGAATATCTTCTCCCATTCTGTCAGTTGTCTTTTGGTTTTGTTGACTGTTTCCTTTGCTGTGCAAAAGCTTTTAATCGTGATGAAGTCC
>RCUC01130354.1:0-23315 GCA_003697995.1 Taxidea taxus jeffersonii
ATCTCTCCTTCTATTTTCAATGATAACCTAGCTGGATAAAGTATTCTTGGCTGCATGTTTTTCTCGTTTAGTGCTCTGAATATATCATGCCAGTTCTTTCTGGCCTGCCAGGTCTCTGTGGATAAGTCTGCTGCCAATCTAATATTTTTACCATTGTATGTTACAGACTTCTTGTCCCGTGCTGCCTTCAGGATTTTCTCTTTGTCGCTAAGACTTGTAAATTTTACTATTAGATGGCGGGGTGTGGGCCGATTCCTATTGATTTTGAGGGGTGTTCTCTGCACCTCCTGGATTTTGATGCTTGTTCCCCTTGCTATATTAGGGAAATTCTCTACAATAATCCTCTCCAGTATACCTTCTGCTCCTATTTCTCTTTCTTCTTCTTCTGGAATCCCAATTATTCTAATGTTGTTTTGTCTTATGGCATCACTTATCTCTCGAATTCTCCCCTCGTGGTCCAGTAGTTGTTTGTCTCTCTTTTGCTCAGCTTCTTTATTCTCTGTCATTTGGTCTTCTATATCACTAATTCTGTCTTCTGCCTCATTTATCCTAGCAGTGAGAGCCTCCATTTTTGATTGCACCTCATTAATAGCTTTTTTTTATTTCAACTTGATTAGACTTTAGTTCTTTTATTTCTCCAGAAAGGGCTTTTATTTCTCCTGACAGGGTTTCTCTAATATCTTCCATGCCTTTTTCGAGCCTGGCTAGAACCTTGAGAATCGTCATCCTGAATTCCAGATCTGACATATTACCAATGTCTGTATTGATTAGGTCCCTAGCCTTCGGTCCTGTCTCCTGCTCTTTTTTTTTTTTGTGGTGAGTTTTTCCGCCTTGTCATTTTGTCCAGATAAGAATCCTCTGTTCTCCTTGTTGAGTGAACTTGGTCTTGGCTGTATTTCTTTGATCTTCTGGGGGAGGGGCCTGTTGTAGTGATTCTCAAGTGTCTTTGCCCCAGGCGGAATTGCACCGCCCTTACCAGGGGCCGGGCTAAGTAATCCTCTCAGGTTTGCTTTCAGGAGCTTTTGTTCCCTGAACGCTTTCTGTAGAGTTCCGGAGGACGGGAATGACAATGGCGGCTTCCCAATCTCCAGTTCAGAGGAGCAGAGAGCTAGGGGCCCCAGTCTTCAGTGAGCCTTCATAGAAAAGCGTTTAATCACTCCCGTCTCCCCAGCCTCCATTTGCGCTTGGAGACTGCGCTCGGAGACGGCGCTTGGAGAAAATCGTGCTTAAGCAGTCCCATCTCACTGGCTTCTGGGAGCGCTCTGAGCTCACCCAGCCTGTGACTAAGCGTCTCTGTCTCTGGCAGAGTCCCACCTGGAGTTTCCGAACCCCATAGATCCCTGAGCTCTCCCGGGTAGGAGTCTCCCCGGATCTTGTGGGGACCCCTCGCACAGAGCACCGGGCCGTGCCACAGAGCACCGGCCCGTGTCACAGACCACTAGGAAACCTCGGGTCTGTCTCCGCAGCCGGCTTCCCCGCTCTAAACCTGTGAGCTCTGCGACACTCAGACACCCCCGATCCTTCTGTGACCCCGCGGGACCTGAGTCCATGTTGTCCCCGTGAGGTCTTCACCCCAGTTTAGCCTCTGGAGCGATGTCCCTCCATGGAGCAGACTTTTAAAAGTTCTGATTTTGTGCTCCACCGCTTGCCGGGAGCCGGCCCCTCCCCCTGGGGTCTATCTTCCCGTCGCGTTGGATTCACTTCTCCGCTGGTCCTACCTTTTAGAAAGTGGTCGATTTTCTGTTTCTAGAATTGTTGTTTTTCTTCTCTTCGATCTCCTATTGGATTCATAGGTGTTCGGAATGGTTTGATAGGCTATCTAGCTGATCTCCTGCTGTCTGATGTCGTCTCAGCCTGCTACTTCTCTGCCATCTTGACTGATAAATTAGATTTTAAACTAAAGACTGTAGTCTGAGATAAAGAAGGACACTACATCATTCTTAAAGGGTCTATCCACCAAGAAGATCTAACAATTGTAAATAATTATGTCCCCAATACGGGAGCAGCCAACTACATAAGACAACTGTTAATCAAGATAAAGAGTCATATTGATATGATTACATTAATAGTAGGGGATCTTAACATGCCACTCTCAGTAATAGACAGATCATCCAAGCAGAAAATCAACAAAGAAACAAGAGCATTGAACGACACATTGGACCAGATGGACCTCATAGATATATACAGAACATTCCACCCTAAAACAACAGAATACTCACTCTTCTCGAGTGCACATGGAACCTTCTCCAGAATAGACCACATACTGGGTCACAAATCAGGACTTGACCAATACCAAAAGATTGAGATTATTCTCTGCATATTCTCAGACCACAATGCTTTGAAACTGGAACTCAACCACAAGAAAAAGTTTGGAAAGAATTCAAACACCTGGAAGCTAAAGACCACCTTGATTAAGAATGTTTGGATCAACCAGGAAATCAAGGAACTTAAACAATTCCTGGAAACCAATGAGAATGAAGACACTTCGGTCCCAAACCTATGGGATATAACAAAGGTGGTCCTAAAGGGAAAATACACAGTCATCCAAGCCTCCCTCAAAAAAATTGAAAAATCCAGAATACACCAGCTCTCTTTACACCTTAAGGAATTGGAGAATCAACAACAAATTAAGCCAACCCCACACACAAGAAGGGAAATAATCAAGATTAGAATAGAGATCAATGAGATAGAAACTAAAGATACAGTAGGATGCATCAATGAAACTAGACGATGGTTTTGTTTTTTTTTAAAGAATCAATAAGATCGATAAACCATTGGCCAAACTAAACCAAAATAAAAGAGAGAGGACCCAAATTTATAAAAATATGAATGAAAAGGGAGAGATAATGACTAACTGATCCAATTTCTTTACTGGTTATGGGTCTTTTCAAATTTTCTATTTCTTCCTGTTTCAATTTTGTTGTTTATATGTTTCTAGGAATTTATCCATTTCTTCCAGATTGCCCAATATGTTGGCCTATGGTTGTTCATAATCTTCTCTTATAATTGTTTGTATTTCTGTAGTGTTGGTTGTGATCACTCCTCTTTCATTTGTGATTTTATTTATTTCAGTCCTTTCCCTTCTTTTTGATATGTCTGGGTTGGGGATTATCAATTTTGTTAATTCTTTCAAAGAACCAGCTCCTAGGGGCTCGTGGGAGTCTCAGATAGTTAAGCATCTGCCTTTGGCTCAGGTCATGACCCCAGGGTGCTGTGATCCAGCCCCATGTTGGGATCCCAGGTGGTGGGGATCCTCCTTCTCCCTCTCCCTCTACTGCTCCCCTTGCTTGTGGTCTCTTGCTCTCTCTGTCAAATAAATAAAATCCTAAAAAAAAGAACAAAGGCTATATAGCCTTCATCATATATATATATATATTCAAACAAACCAAGAAACCAGTTCCTAGTTTCCTTGATCTGTTCTATGTTGGTTTTTTTACAATTTCCATATCATTTATTTCTGCTCTAATCTTTATTATTTTCCTCCTACTCATTTATGCCTCATTTGCTGTTTTTTCCCCCCAACTTCATTAGATGTAAAGTTAGGTTGTGCATTTGAGACTTGCTTCTAGAGGATGGCCTAGATTGCTACCTACTTCCCTCTTGCTGCATCCCAAAGTTTTGGACTGTAGTGTTTTCATTTTCATTTGCTTCCATGTATATGTATATTTTAAGGTTTTATTAATTTATTTGACTGAGAGAGACACAGTGAGAGAGGGAACACAAGCAGGGGAAGTGGGAGAGGGAGAAGCAGGCTTCCCACTGAGCAGGGAGCCCCCTGTGGGGCTCGATGACCCTGGGGTCATGATCTGAGACAAAGGCAGACTCTTAACTGACTAAGCCACCCAGGCCCCTGCTCCCATGTTTATTTTTTATTTCTACATGTACATATTAAATACATTTTCCTAACCTCCATGTATTCGTGGTCCTTCCAACATTTTTCTTGTGATTGACTTCAAGTTTCATAGTGTTGTGGTCTGAAAATATGCACAATATGATCTCACTCTTTTTGTACTGGTTGAGGCCTGATTTGTGACCCAGTATGTCATCTATTATGGAGAATGCTTCATGTGCACTCAAAAAGAATGTATATTCCACTGCTTTAGGATAAAGAGCTCTGACTATAACTGTTAAGTCCATCTGGCCCAGTGTCATTCAAAGCCCTTGTTTCCTTGTTGATTTTCTGCTTAGATGATCTGTTCCTCGGTGAGTAGGGTGCTAAAGTCCCCTACTCTTATTGTTCTATTATCAATGAGTTTCTTTAAGCTCATTATTAATCAATTTGTATATTTGGCTGCTCCCAAGTTGGGGGCATAAATATTTACAATCATTAGATCTTCTTGCTGGATAGACTCATTTATTATGATACAGTGCCCTTGTTCACCTCTTATAACCCTCTTTGATTTGAAATCTAGTTTGTCTGGGGGGGGGCAAAATGGCAGGAGATAGGGGACCATGATTCATCTGGTACCTCAAATCTTGCTGGATATCTATCAAAACATTCCAAGCACACACAAATTCAAGCTGAGATGTAAGAAGATTTATCTGTATCTCCACAAGCAGAAAAACAACTATTTTTGCAAGGTAAAAGTTGTGGAAACTTGAGTCTTTGGGGAAAATATCCAAAGATAAATGGAGGTGAGAGGGAGCCCTCATTAAGTTGGCTGTTGGAAAGTAATACAACACTGAACCCTTGGAAGTCTGCTCTAGTGAGGGCCACCCCCTTCTGAAAGGGCACAAGGGACGAATAGGGCAGAATTCTATTCTAGGTGGATCATTTTGGTCTCAGGATTTCTGGAGACTCAGAAAGAATGGGGGAGACTGATCTGATAGAGTGCCCAACCAGTGAAGCAGGGAGACTAGTTACAGTCAGCCAGCCCAGCAGGGACTCTTAACTCTGGTTGCCATAAACTATGAGCCAAGCCAGTAGAGATACCACTCTCTGCATGAACACCCTGAAAAGAGCTGGAAGGTGCGGGCTATTTAACATACCAGGGGAGATATAAAACAGCTTGTGTCCATGCGAGGGAAATCTCTCAGGATGGTGTTGCCCTTGGAAAAACACTGGGACAGCAACCAGCATGGAGAAGAGGGTGTTTGAGTGAACCCACAGCTGCTAACAGTTGTAGAGTCTCAAAGCACAGAGACGGTCTCTGGTCCCCATGACTCCCCCATGAGGGGTGCGGCAGTCAGGAATTGCATGAGTCTGTGGAATTGAGTACTGCAGAAGTGGAGACATTTTTGACCTGGAGGATTTGTTGAGGCAGGAGGGTTGGGGGAGGAGTGTGGGTACATGACATTGTAGCTCTGGGCCAGAGATTCCCCCAGGGCCATATTTGCTCTGACCCTCTAAAGAGAAGTAGAAAGACAGCAGGGAACAAAAGCCAAACAGCCAAGCAGCTCACATTAAGCCCATCCCCCAGACAAGGGATGGAGCAACTTCATCCAGGCAAAGACCTCTGAGAAGCTGAGCAGAAGGTCCGTTCCCCAGAAGACAGACTGGAAGAACAGGTCAATGATAAGCTTACTTCCCACAGGACTGTAAAACTCCAGCACCAGGAGAAAATAATATAGGGAGCTCCAGGTGCTCCCTCATGACTCGTGTATACTTCAGGCTAAATTTTTAAAATTTAAATTTCCATTTCTTTTTTTTGTTTGTTTCTTTTCTTATTCTCCCTTTTTTCTTTTCTTTTCTTTCACCCTGTTACCTTTTCAAATAGATTCTTATTTCCCAGCCTGTGTTTTTAAGTTGCTTCTTAACTTTTATTTTTTTCACATATCTTTTATAGATTTATGCCCCATACTAGTCTGTTTTTCACTCTATTCCATTTTATCTTGACATATATATATATAAGTTCTTATTTCCTTGCAATTTTGGGATATATAATGTCTACTAACACAGAGACCAAAATAAATCAGGAAGAGGCAAATCACCCAGCTTTGTCTATCCTGAGATTATAATCTCTCTCCCCACCCATCCTCTTTTTATTTTTTTCATTCTTTTTTTTTAAATTGTTTTGGATATTCTTGGCTTTGGTGGCATAACTCTGGTAGCTTTTGACCTCATCAGATTTTGTCTAAGTTGATTTTGCTTGGGTCACAGTTGATATTTTGGCTTCTGTCCATTTGCTCAACCATCCCTCAACAATGACTAGGAGGAGGAACTCCCAATGAAGAGAAGAACCAGAGAAAATGTTCTCTGCCAGAGAAATAGTGGATATGGATATAAGCAAGATGTTAGAGATAGACTTCAGGAAAGCAATCATGAAGTCAATAGCGAGGCTTGAAAAAAGCATTAGTGACAATATAGAACCTCTAAGGGCAGAAATGAGATCTAATCAGGCCGAACGTAAAAATACTATCCATGGGATGAAGCCTAAACTGGATATTCTAACAGCCAGGGTAAATGAGGCAGAAGAATGAACCAGTGATCTATAAGATAAGCTGATAAAAAGGAAGGGAGCTGAGGAAGGTAGGGATAGGCAGCTAATAACCCATGAAAATAGACTTAAGAGAAATCAATGATGCCATGAAATGTTCCAATGTCAGAATTATTAGGATCCCCCAAGGAGTGGAGAGAGAGAGAGAGAACTAGAAGGTGTATTTGAGTAAATCATAGCTGAGAACTTCCCTAATCTGAGGAAGGAAAGAAGCATTCATGTTCAAGAGGCAGAGAGGACCCCTCCCAAAATCAATAAAAGTAGATCAACACCCTGACATATAACCATGAATCTTAGTGCAATAAGTGCAAATCTTACAGCCAAGGAAATTATCCTGAGAGCAGCTGGGGGAAGAGATTTTAACATATGAAGGGAGGAACAGCAGAATAACACCATTCCTATCCACAGAGGATAGGCAAGCCAAAAAGGGCTGGCAAGGCATATTCAGGGTACTAAATGAGAAGAATATGCAGCGAAAAAATATTTTATCCAGCAAGGCTGTCATTCAGAATGGATGGGGAGATAAAGAGGTTTCAGGACTGGCAGAAACTGAAAGAATATGTGACACCGAAGCCATCCCTGCTAGAAATATTAAGGGGGAATTCCATAAAAGAAGAAAGACCCCCAAGGGTAACATAGACCAGGAAGTAACAGAGACAATATATAGAAACAGAGACTTTACAGGCCATACAATGGCACTAAATTCATATCTTTCTTTTTTTTAAATTTTTTAAAAAATATTTTATTTATTTATTTGACACAGAGATATCACAGTAGGCAGAGAGGCAGGCAGAGAGAGAGAGAGAGGGGAAGCAGGCTCCTCACTGAGCAGAGAGCCCGATGCGGGGCTCGATCCCAGGACCCTGGGATCATGACCTGAGCCGAAGACAGAGGCTTAACCCACTGAGCCACCCAGGCGCCCCTAAATTCATATCTTTCAATAGTTAATCTCAACATGAATGAGCTGATATATGCTGAGTGAACTAAGTCAAGCAGAGAGAGTCAATTATCATATGGTTTTGCTTATTTATGGAGCAAAAGACAGAGGGTTCCAGATAGGATTTAAAAAAAAGGAAACAGGAACGCCTGGGTGGCTCAGTTGGTTAAGCGGCTGCCTTTGGCTTAGGTCATGATCCCAGTGTCCTGGGATCGAGTCCTGCATTGGGCTCCCTGCTCGGCAGGGAGCCTGCTTCTCTCTCTGCCTCTGTCTACCACTCTGTCTGCCTGAGCTCGCGCTTTCTCTCTCTCTCTCTCTAAAAAATAAATAAATAAAATATTTTTTTTAAAAAAGAAGGAAACATCCGTAAGCTGTCTACAAGAGACTTATTTTGAACCTAAAGTCACCTCCAGACTGAAAGCGAGGTGATGGAGAACAATTTACCATGCCAACGGACCACAAAAGGAAGGTGTAGTAGCAATTCTCAGATCAAACAAATTAGATTTTAAACCAAAGAGCATAGTAAGAGTTGTAGATGGACACTATATCATACTTAAAAGATCTATCCAACAAGAAAATCTAACAGTTGTAAATATTTTTGCCCCCAGCATGGGAGCAGCCAACTGCATAAACCAACTAATAACCAAAATAAAGAACGATATTGCTAATACTACATTAATAGTAGGAGGTTTCAAAACTTCACACATAGCAATAAACAGATCATCCAAACAGGAGATCAACAAAAACAGGAACTTTGAAGGACACATTAGACGAAATGGACTTCGTAGATATATACAGAACTTTCCATCCTATAACAACAGAATACTCATTCTTGTCAAGTGCACAGAACTGTCTCCAGAGTAGATCACATACTGGGTCACAAATCAGGTCTCAACCAATACCAAAAGACTGAGATTATTCCCTACATATTTTCATACCACAATGCTTTGAAACTGGAAACTAGAACTTAACAACAAGGAAAATTTGGAAGGAATGCACACACCTGGAGGTTAAAAAAAAAAAAAAGAATCCTGTTAAAGAATGAATGGATCAATCAGGAAATTAAAGAGGAACTTAAACAATTCAAACAATGAAACCAATGAAAATAAAAACACATTGTTTCAATGCCTATGGGATACTGCAAAGGTGGTCCTTAGAGAGAAGTACATAGCCATCCGAGCCTCTCTCAAAAAATTAGAAAAATCCCAAATGCACAAGTTAACCTTTATACTTAAAGGATCTGGAGATAGAACAGCCAGTAAAGCCCAAACCAAGCAGGAGAAGAGAAATAATAAAGATTAGAGCAGAAATCAATGAAATAGAAACTAGAAGAATAGTAGAACAGATTGATGAAACTAGAAGCAGTTTCCCTGAAAGAATTAATAAGATCGATAAACCTCTGGCCAGACTTATCCAAAAGAAAAGAGAAATGAGGGGCGCCTGGGTGGCTCCGTGGGTTAAAGCCTTTGCCTTCGGCTTGGGTCATGATCCCAGGGTCCTGGGATCGAGCCCCGCATCAGGCTCTCTGCTCAGCGGGGAGCCTGCTTCCTCCCTCTCTCTCTCTCTCTGCCTGCCTCTCTGCTACTTGTCATCTCTGTCTGTCAAATAAATAAAATCTTTAAAAAAAAAAAAAGAAAAGAGAAATGACCCAAATTGATAAAATCATGAATGAAAGGAGACAAATCATGATGAATACCAAGGAAATAGAGACAATTATTAGAACTTATTACCACCAGCTATAACCCAACAAACTAGGCAATCCAGAAGAAATGGATGCATTCCTGGATACTTATAAACTACCAAGACTGAAACAGGAAGAAATAGACAATCTGAACAGACCAATAACCAGCAAGGAAATTGAAACAGTAATCAAAAATCACCCCAAAAAACAAGAGTCCAGGGCCAGGGGAATTCTACCAAACATTTAAAGAAGAAATCATACTTATTCTACTAAAGCTGTTCCAAAAAATCAAAAAAATAGAAATGAATGGAAAACTTCCAAATTCATTCTATGAGGCCAGCATTACCCTGATCTCAAAACCAGACAAAGACCCCCATCAAGAAGGAGAATTACAGGCCAATATCCCTGATAAGCATGGATGCCAAAATACTCAACAAGATCCTAGCCAATAGAATCCAACAATACATTAAAAGGGTTATTCACCATGAACAGGTGGGATTTATTCCTGGGATGCGAGGGTGGTTCAACATTTGTAAGTCAATCAATGTGACAGATAACATTAGCAAAAGAAGAAAGGAGACCCTTATGATCCTCTCAACTGATGCAGAAAAAGCATTTGGCAAAATACATCATTTCCTGATTAAAACTCCTCAAAATATAGGGATAGAGGGAACATAATTGAATATCAGAAAAGCCATCTATGTAAAGCCCATAGCGAATAACATTCTCAATGGGGAAAAACTGAGAGCTTTTCCCTTAAGGTCAGAAGACAACAGGGCTTCCCACTCTCACCACGTTTGTTCAACATAATATTAGAAGTCCTAGCCTCAGCAATCAGATAACAAAAAGAAATAAAATGCATTCACATTGGCAAAGAAGAAATCAAACTCTCTCTCTTTGCAGATGACATGGTCCTTTATGTGAAAAACCCAAAAGACTCCAACCCCAAATTACTAAAATTCATACAACAATTCAGCAACGTGGTAAGATACAAAATCAAGGGGCACCTGGGTGGCTCAGTGGGTTAAGCCGCTGCCTTCGGCTTGGGTCATGATCTCAGGGTCCTGGGATCGAGCCCTGCATCGGGCTCTCTGCTCAGCATGGAGCCTGCTTCCCCCTCTCTCTCTGCCTGCCTCTCTGCCTACTTGTGATCTATCTGTCAAATAAATAAATTAAAAAAAAAAGATACAAAATCAATGCACAGAAATCAGTTGCATTTCTATACACTAACAATGTGACCGAAGAAAGAGAAATTAAGGAATCAATTCCATCTATAATAGCATCAAAAACCATAAGATACTTAGAAATAAACCTAACAAAAGAAGTAAAGGATCTATACTCTAAAAACTATAGAACACTTATGAAAGAGATTGAGGAAGACACAAAGAGATGGAAAAACATTCCATACTCATGGATTGGAAGAATAAACACGGTAAAAATGTCTATGTTGCCCAGAGCAATCTACACTTTCAAGGAAATCCCTGTCAAAATACCATCAACATTTTTCACAGAGCTGGAACAAGCAATCCCAAAATTTGTATGGAACCAGAAAAGACCCTGAATCACCAGGAGATTGTTGAAAAAGAAAATCAAAGCTGGGTGCATCACAATGCCTGACTTCAAGCTACATTACAAAGCTGTGATCATCAAGACAGCATGGTATTGGCACAGAAACAAGGCACATAGATCAATGGAACAAAATAGAGACCCAGAAACAGACCCTCAACTCTATGGTCAAGTAATCTTTGACAAATCAGGAAAGAATATCTAATGGAAAAAAGACAGTCAGTTCAATAAATGGTGATGGGAAAATTGGACAGCCACATGTGGAAGAATGAAACTGGGCCATTCTCTTACACCATACACATCTAAATGGATGAAAGATGTAAATGTGAGACAGGAATCCATCAAAATCCTAGAGAAGAACATAGGTAGTAACCTCTTTGACATTGGCCACAGCGACTTCTTTCAAGACAAGTCTCTAAAGGCAAGGGAAACAAAAGCAAAAATGAACTTTTGGGACTTCATCAAGATAAAAAGCTTTTCCACAGCAAAGGAAACAGTTAACAAAACTAAGAGGCAACCCACGGAATGGGAAAAGATATTTGCAAATGACATAAGAGACAAAGGGATTATATCCAAGATCTATAAAGAACTTGTCAAACTGAACACCCCAAAAAACAAGAAATCCAGTCAAGAAATGGGCAGAAGACACGAACAGACACTTCTCCAAAGAAGACAAACAAAAGGCTAACAGACACATGAGAAAATGTTCAACATCACTAGGCACCAGGGGAATAAAAATTGAAACCAGAATAAGATACCACCTTACACCAGTTAGAATGGCAAAAATGAATAAGACAAGAAACAACAAATGTTGGAGAAATGTTGGCGAAAGGGGAACCCTCTTACACTGTTCGTGGGAATGCAAACTGATACAGTCACTCTGGAAAACAGTATGGGGGTTCCTTAAGACATTAAAAATAGATCTACCCTATGACCCAGTAATTGCATTACTAGATATTTACCCCAAAGATACAGATGTAGTGAAAAGAAGGGACACATGCACCCCAATGTTCATAGCAACAATGTCCACAATAGCCAAACTGTGGAAGGAGTTGAGATGTCCTTCAGCAGATGAATGGATAAAGATGTGGTCCATATATACAATGAAATATTAGTCAGCCATCAGAAAGGATGAATGCCCTTCATTTGCATCAGGATGGATGGGTCTGGAGGGGATTATGCTAAGTGAAATAAGTCAAGCAGAGAAAGACAATTATCATATAGTTTGATTTGTGTGTGGAAATTAAGGAATAGCATGGAGGACCCACAGGGGAAGGGAGGGAAAACTGAATGGAAAGAAATCAGAGAAGGAAATAAACCATGAGAAACTCTGGACTCTAGGAAACAAACTGAGGGTTACAGAAGGGAAGGAGGTGGGAGGATGTGGTAACCAGGTGACAGGTATTATGGAGGGTGTGTGTGTGGTGATGAGCACTGGGGGTTATATGCAACTAATGAATCATTGAACACTACATCAAAAACTAATGATGCACTGTATGTTGACTGAGTGAACATAATAAAAAATAAAATAAAATAAAATCTAGTTAGTCTGATATAAGTATGGTGATTCCAGCTTTCTTTTGATGTCCATTAACATGATAAATGGTTCCCCATTTGCCTCGTTTTCAATTTGGAGGTTTCTTTGTGTCTGAAATGAGTCTCCTATAAGCAGCATACTGTTGGGGATTTTTTTTTTTTTAAATCCAACCTGACACACTATGTCTTTTGATTGGAGCATTTAGTCCATTTACATTCAGAGCAATTATTGATAAGTATGAATTTAGTGCCATTGCATTACCTGTGAAGTCGCTGTTCCTGTAGATTGCCTCTGTTCCTGTCTAGGTGGTTGTTGTTGTTCTTTTGATTGTGGCCTCTCCTTCCTGCTTGAAGGGTCCTCCTTCATATGTCTTACAGGCCTGGGTTTGTATTTACGACTTCTCTTGTCTTTGCTTGTCTTGGAAAATCTTTATCTCTCCTCCATTCTGAATGACAGCCTTGCTGGATAAGACATTCTTGGCTGCGTCTTTTTCCCCTTTGGCACATTCACTGTATGATGCCACTCTTCTCCCGCTTGCCAGATTTCTGTGGACAAATCTGCTGCTAACCTTACGTGTCTACCCTTGTAGGTTAAGTACCTTTTGTCCCTAGCTGCTTTCAGAATTCTCTCTTTATCTTGCATTTTGCAAGTTTCATAGTGATATGTCTTGGTGTTGACCTGTTTTTGTTGACTCTGAAGGTAGTTCTCTATGCTTCTTGGACTTGAATGACTGTTTCCTCCCCAGATTAGGAAATTTGTAGCTGTGCATTGTCGAAATTAGCCTTCTGTCCCCTTTTCCTCCTCTTTTCTTCTGTGACTCCTATGATATGGATATAATTGTCCTTGACGGAATTACTGATTTCAATGTCTACTTTCATGATCTAATAGTTTTCTTTCTCTCTTCTTTCCAGTTTCATTATTTTCCATAATTTTATCTTCTATCTCATCTATTCATTCCTCTACTTCTTCTTTGTTGTGATTATATACAGTGGGTTTTGCATCTCATTTATAACATATTTTAATTTCAGCCTAACTAGGTTTTAGATCTTCTACCTGTGCAGTAAGGGTTCCTCTGGTGTCTTCTACTTCTTTTTATTTTTATTTTTTAAATATTTTATTTATTTGTCAGAAAGAGAGAGTGAGCACAAGAAGGGGGAGTGGCAGGCAAAGGGAGAAGCAGGCTCCCCACTGACCAAAAGCCCAATATGAGACTCCATCCCAGGACCCTGGGATCATGACATGAGCAGATGCAGATGCTTAACTGACTGAGTCATCCAGGTGTTCCTCTCTGGTGTCTTCTATGCTTCTTTCAACTTGAAAGAAGCTGTATTCTAATGATTAATACCCTAAATTCTTATTCAGATATATTGCTTATATCTGCTTTGAGAAAATCCCTAGATGTAATTTCCTCTAGATATTTCTTTTGGGGAGAATTCCTCTGCCTTCTCATTTTGTATGTTTCCTGTTCCTCAGATTAATGCTACATTAAGAAGTGTCATACACTGTTGAGGATGTGGTGCTTCAGGAAGTGCTCCTGGTGTAAGCTCTGTTCACTATGTTGTTGCAGTTTGGCTGCTCTTTCCCACAGGTCAGTTCTCTGCAGAGTTGCACCTTTCTTGTGGTGGGGAGTGTTTGGACTTTTGATTTGAACTAGGTGTGCTTTGATTTGTTTGTTAAAATAAGGCTGGAGGAAAAAAAAAGGCAAAAAAAGAGAGAAAGAAAAGGAAAAGGAATGAAAATGAACAAACAAAAAAACTATTAGCCTGTTCTGAAAGAAAACGAAAGGAAAAAGAAAAAGAATATAAGAAACCTGATCCAGAAAAAGAGAAAAGGAAATGAAAAAACAAATAAAAGTCCAAATTGAAAAGTCGGGAAAACAGACAAAAAGAGAAAAAAAAAAAAAAAAGGAAAGAAAGAAAGCCTGGTCCTATTTCCACCAGAACTGTACTGATGCTTTGGAGCACTCTATGGACTTGGCACATGCAGAGAACCTTTGTTGATTTTCTGAGGGAGAGACCAACTGTGCTGGCTCATAGTCAGACTTGCCCTAGTAAAGATGCCTGGCATAGCCAGACATAGAGTGGCAGGGTTTAGTGCAAGCACCTCCTGCCTCCCTGGGGAGCACTGTGTTTTTCTCTGATGTCTGACCACCTTGGTTAGCTAGGGTTGGGGTGATATTGATGCCGCCCCACTCTTGTCTGTGGAAGCAGATACCAAACCTGTTGCTATTCAGGAAACCCTCACAGAAAAGTGAATAATCTCCTATCCTGTGTCCCAAGCTCCCATCAGATCCCTGCCCTCACCCCATCTCTCCCCAAGTGGTCAACATACCCACTGCCACACTTCTGTGTTTTATCTCTGGTATCTGGCTGGGATTCAAACTTTCAAATGTCAAAGGATCTGGTGCAGCCCGGACATATTCCCTTCCCACTGAGAGCCTCACCAAGTTGCAACTTGAGAATTTTTTTAACATCTTTTTTTTTTTTTGGATTGTGGGGGAGAACATATAAAGTTCCTTATTCAATGTCTAGAATATAGTAAGTGCTTACTAAATGCTACCTATTACCAATCATTATGTACCCAATTCTGTAGAGGAAACTGAGGACTCAGGGAGGCAAACACAGTGTTACACCCAGAATTGCAACCCAGGCTGTCCCACTTCTAAGCTCTCTCCACAACTGCCCATCATGTGCTAGGTGCAAAGCTGGTACTGATCCAAGCAAGGGAAGGAGTCAGGCTCCACGGTCCCTGGGCCTGGGCCAGAGATGGACAGAAAGTAACCATAGAAATGGAGGAAAGTTGAGAGGCATGGGTAACATGGTTACACACCCCTGGGTTTGGTCAGTGGCCCGGGACTTAGGGGGAAATGGAGAGACCTGTGGCTTCATGGGTTGTGTAATGAATCTCCTGTCACAAGGTTGGCCACAGAAGGAGGGTGTAGGAATAATAAGGTAGATGGTGAGGAACAGAGCAGGAGGAAAAGCTGCCTTCCAAAGAACTCCTGACAAAAACATCTTGTTTTCCTTTCAGAATTATGGGTTTGGAGTCAATCTAGGGGAAGAGAATCAGGAATACAGTGAGGCTGAGAGACTAACTTGTTCTCCTCAGATGTGCTTTCATATGGTCTCCATGAGTCTTCAGTGCCCATCCCCCTCCCTAGCACTCTTCACCTGGTGAATTCCTATTCACCCTTCAGGGTCCCATTCTTGTTCTTAGTTGTCTCCTTCCTGGGTGAGCCCATCCCCTTATTCATTCTTTCAGTACAGATCTTATCGTGTTTTCCTGTACTACCTTAGTTTTCTGCCTTTATCTCCCAGACTGTGAGCTGAGGAAACATTTGCTGAGTGCATGTGTGACTGAATGCCTGACTGAATGAGCATTCCTTGGGAAAGGGACGATTATCCCCCCTTACAGAAGGAGAACCTGAGGCGCAGAGAGTATGACTGGCCGGCTTCATATGTCATGAGCAAGCCCTGGACTGGGCCTTCTGAGTGTGAGGCCAGGGCTCTACCTGCCGGCACGGTCATCCCAGAACATCACTGAATGATGGACTGGGACAAGTGTGGGGAACAACGCGGAGGCAGCTGAAGCAGACAGTTTGGAGACCCCTGATTCTATTCCCAGCTGACACTCTCAATGGTGGTTTTCCTATGCTCACATCACTTTATCTCCCTGTAAGTGTTTTCCTCTCACAAATGGGATAATAATCAAACTAAACCCACTTCCTGAACATTTGGTAAACTAGACTGTGAAGTGTTTGCAGTCAGGATTCATGTCTGCTGGCAGCTGTGTCCCAGCATATAGCAACTGCCTGGCACAGAGTAGGTGCTCCTGAAGTATTTGTTGAATAACAGGGAGAAGAGCAAGTGAGAAGGTACCCAGCTATTATTGCTGTCTGCTGACAAAGCTTTCCTCCCACAGTTTCCCATTAACATCCTCACAGTTAATGAACTCTAGAAGTCCAGTCTAAGCCCTGCCCTCACCCTTCACCCTCCCTCCAGGTAGGCAGGGCAACCCTCTCCTGACTTCTGGGTTGGGATGCTCAGGGGAGTTTAGCAACAGTCAGGGACAGTCAGGGAGAGTCAGTGATCCAGGAGTACCTTCACCATGAGTGTCTCTATGCTGAGTGTCAGCAGAACCGTGGGCAGTGTCTCTGGGCTCCTGCAAGTGGCCTCCCTGCTAGGACTGGTTCTGCTGCTGCTCAAGGCAGCACAGCTGTACCTGCACAGGCGGTGGCTGCTCAGAGCTGTCCAGGAGTTCCCGTCCCCTCCTTCCCACTGGCTCTTTGGGCATAGGCATGAGGTAGGAAGGGGCTGGACTGGGGATGGAAGGGTAGGGTGGGCTGGGAAGGCAGCAACCACCCACCCAACACTAGCTGCGTGCCAGCACTGGCTTTGTGTGAAGGCTGCCCCAGGGAAAGGGGAAGGCCATATGTGGAGGGGCTCACCAAGGGTTTACGGTTTCAACAAATGGTCAAAGTCCATTGAGGAGTTGTAGTCAACAGACTCAAGTAACCCAATAGCATTTTGGTAAATGATGATTTGATGAATGAACAAAAGCATGAGGAAGGGATTCTAACGGCCAATTCAGAGTATCCAAATCTTCCCCAGAAACTTGGGCTGCCCTCCATCATAACATTAATTATCCTCTAGTATCATGGCTGTTAATCTGTTGTCATCAAAGTAGCATTAATACACAAATTTAAATTTTGAAATACAACCTATTTATGCTCCAAATAAAATTGTATGGCAGAATTGCTTACCATATGATAAAAGTTGTCATAAGTTTATCATGCAATTGTTGGCTTCCAGTAGTTTTGTACACCATGGAGTTAATCCCTGACAAGTTTCTGTAGGCTGTTGATTGTGAAGACCACTAACTCCACTCGACAATGGGACATAACCTGGCTTAGGATAAACCTTGGACAGCCAGGAAAATCTGGATCAGAGCCAAGGTCATAAGAAACAGTTCTGAACAGTTAGTTTGTTGATGGATCCAGAACTCTCTTTCTATGCCCATCCTGCCCTTACCCCTGGATCTAGCCATGGAACCAGAAGAAAGGTTTTATTGATTTATCTTTCTTTTGGTGACAGTTGCAAAAAGAAGAGGAGCTGCAACTGCTACTGAAATGGGTAGAGAACTTCCCATGTGCCTGTCCTCGCTGGCTATGGGGCACAGATGTGGAGGTCGTGATATACGACCCTGACTACATGAAGCTGATCCTGGCTCGATCTGGTGAGAGGACACCCACATACCTGTTGAAACAGCTCTTCCCTCTTGGATACATGCCCGGGGTCTGTGAACTTGCACAAGACACTGGAGGCTCAGCTATCAATACATGACCCTCTACCTATGACCCTCCCAGCACACAAGCCAGCAGAAGGCCAGATTATTATTTAAACTGAATGTGGAAACAGCTGTGTTGGGCTGCTTTTTTCCTTTTCTATTCCTTTCTCTTATCCTTTGTGTTGTGCTCTGTTCATTCTGTTCTTCTCCCCTTCTTTCCTTCCTGTCTTCCTTCCTTCCTCCTTTCTGCCTAGCTGCTTCCATCTTTCCTTCCTTTCTTAACCAATTGAGACAATTCCAGATCTGAAAGATAATTTATACAAGATAACTTCAATTTGGTACTTCCAAGTGTTCCCTATGAAGGGTAATGGTATGGCTGAGTCAACACAATTTCCAAAAATACCTGAGATTCTGTCTTTTTACTGGCACTAAAACAGAGCCCTTGTTTCTGCCGAATATACCTACCTGATCCAGTGGGGCTCTGCAGAGGGATTTTGAGTCTGCCTTCCTGAGCCTTCAGTGATTATCAGGAAAGAAAGAGAGTTCGCGTTGGAAGCAAGTAGGAGATAGCTTGACACTAACTGCCAGCTAACAATCATCAGAAGGGATGGGGGACAATGGTCTGAAACACAGCTACCTCCTGGGGACAGCATGCCTACAGTGGTCACCTCTAGTTTCCTGTAATGTCCTTCTTACTTTCAGACCCAAAGTCTGATGGTTCCTACAGATTCCTAGCTCCCTGGATAGGTAAGTACATTTAACTATGACTGCGGTTTACCTTCTGCTTAGGTTTACCAACACCTAACCATTTGACCCAGATTAAATAAGAGGTGACCAGCACCATAGTCACTCCACTTAACTCTGAGTTGAGTCTCCATTCTCTTCCTCTAATAAAAACCTCACCCCTTCCTGATGGTGGGGGAGACCTCCTGCTTCTCAGTTTATCCCACATCACTTCTGAGTCCTCGCCAATGATCTAAGCCTAAGTTTTCACTAAAGTCCTTCTATAACCCAGCCCCAGCTCTGTTTCAGGCTTGATTTTGCAGTTGTCATATCGCCTTCCTGTGCACCAGGCTTTGGGAAGTCCCCTTCCTGACATGCACTGTCCTTTCCTGCCTTGCCCAGGATGCCCTTCTTCTAACACCCTGGGTTCCTCCCCAGTTGTCCCCAGACAACTCTTGGGAGGTTCATTCCCCTCCCACACACTCATTGCGGTCCAGGATATGGTTTGCTCCTGTTGAATGGGCAGACGTGGTTCCAGCACCGGAGAATGCTGACCCCAGCCTTCCACTATGACATCCTGAAGCCCTATGTAGGGCTCATGGCCGACTCTGTCAAAGTGATGCTGGTAAGTTCAACCCCTGCTCACCTGCACACTCACACCCACAGCACAGTTCACAAAGTCCACTCTCAGACAGCTGTGTCCCCAGCTATCCCCAGGGCTGGGTCCTGCCATAACATCACCTCTGAGCATGACCCTATTTCTCACTCACTGTGCTCAACTGACATTTGTTGCATAAGAGGAACTGAAGTCCCTGATATCCCTTCTTTAGAAATCCCAGTCTTAGCCCTTTGACCTTTCCTTTGCCTTGACTCTTGCTCCCTAAATTGGGACCTCACCTGTTTTTCATGTGTAGATCAACCCCAAGACACAAAATGTTCCCCCTTAGTCCCCTGAGAAACAATTTTTCTGATCTGTTAAAAGGTGGTTATCACCAAACTTCTTCCTAAGTCATATGGTAAGAGATCATGATTAATTAAATAAAAATTAGCTAACAACTTTCTCAGTATATTCTGAGAAAATACTCACCGTATTACAAACAAATGGCTATATGGTCCTAAACTGATGAAACACAACTGCTTTAGAAAGTGAAGGCATCTTATCGGAATATTTGGAGAGGCAGAGAGAGAGTCTAGCCTTGTCAGCATGGGCCTTCTAAAGGAGTAGAGAAAGATATATATGTCCCTCTACCGCAGGACAAATGGGAGGAGCTCCTCAGCCAGAACTCATCTCTGGAGATCTTTGGACACATTTCCTTGATGACATTGGACACCATTATGAAGTGTGCCTTCAGCTACCAGGGAAACCACCAGACAGAAAGGTTAGTGAAATCCTTATTAAGTGCAGGGTCCTATTTCTTACCAACTTGGGTGAACGTATCCGAGAGGCAGTTAGGACAGCTTGGATGTTTACCAGCCCAAAGAGTCAAATTCTGCAGAGAACCCCTGGCCCCAGTTAAATTCAGCCCGCACCAAACCTTCATTAGGCACAAACCCTGCTCTCTGCCACAGGAAAAAACCTGAATGCCCATATCCCTCATAAAGGGCTGAGAGTCTCGAGGGTATAAGAATGACATGACAAATGCCTAGAGTTGCCTGTCCCATTGATTGAGGAATACTGCATACACAGGCCCACTACACTTCAGGTCAGTTGCCTCCCTCCATCCACCATTCTGCATCCTCCCCTTTCAGGAGCTCCCAGTCTTACCTTCAAGCCATCTGGGACCTGAACAACCTGGTGTTTTCCCGGATGAGGAATGTTTTCTACTGGAAAGACATCATCTACATGCTGACCACTGAAGGCCGCTGGAACCACCGGGCCTGCCAGCTTGCCCATCAACACACAGGTTGTACCTGCCCTCTGGGAAGCTCCCTTCCTTTATCAGGCAGATCCCAAAAGGTCTGGCCCTGACCCTCAGGCTGAGTCCTACCCCTGGCTGCCCTTCTAGGACCTGAGAAACACCCATCCTGGTTTTCCTCTGGTGCAGGTGTTAAGGTGCCAGGTGCTATGCAAGCAGCTACATGTATCAGCCCATGGGTGAAGGTTGAATGAGAGCACCTGCCAGCAGCATTCATGCAGAGCCTGCTTGGCTCTGCTGTTGAGGGGAGTGATGACCTACAAGCACCTGGTGCTAGAGCTCTCACCCCAACAAACACACCCATTCCCACACTCCTCCTGATCCACCTGGCACCCTGAATGGGGTTACTGTGAGTGTCTGTGTCTGGGTACCCAGAGCTCTCAGCTCTGCCTGGGAACACTGTTCTGGACAGACCGAGTGATCAAGCTGAGGAAGGCTCAGCTGCAAGAGGAGGGAAACCTGGAGAAGTTCAGGAGCAAGAGGCACTTGGACTTCCTGGACATTCTCCTCTTTGCCCAAGTGAGTATAGTAGGGAAGGCCTGAAATTTGGCCCATGAGTGTGGAGTAGGGGGGCAAATTCAAACCCTGCCCTCTCTCTGTGTCTTCCCAGATGGAGAACGGGAGCAGCCTTTCTGACAAGGACCTCCGTGCAGAAGTGGACACCTTCATGTTTGAGGGCCATGACACCACAGCCAGTGGCATCTCCTGGATCCTCTATGCTTTGGCCACACACCCAGAGCATCAGCAGAAATGCCGGGAGGAGATCCAGAACCTCCTGGGGTATGGTGTCTCCATTACTTGGTGAGTGCTCATGAGATGGGAGGCCCTGCCCTCTCAAGTAGAGAATTCCCTGGCTGCCAGGGCCTTGCCTGCCCTTCAGGATAGCTTTGTTTTAGGGACCACCTGAACCAGATGCCCTACACCACCATGTGCATCAAGGAGGCACTGCGACTCTATCCGCCAGTTCCAGCTATTGGCAGAGAGCTCAGCAAGCCCATCACCTTCCCTGATGGACGCTCCTTACCCAAAGGTGTGAACTTCCCCATTCTCACTCATAAGCTCTCGGGAGGAATGCATGGGAGACCAGAAATCCACATGCAGAAACCACATGTTTGTGCATGTCTTTGAGACACCTTTCCCCCTCAGGAAAACCGATATTTCATTTGTTGTTCAGATGAGGTATATGGTGTGCTTTGCACAGAGCTTAAATCCCAGAAATAAAAATCTGATAGTCTCTGAATGTGGTTTTGGGTTTTGCCCTAATATTCTCATTCCCTGAAATATGAGTGCTTGAGAGAAAATCAGATGGGACCGGGAGAGATGTAGTCTTTCCTTATAGGGCCTCTGTTAATGAGAGAGGTCAGAGAATTCACCATCATGGCTCAGATGGTCCAGTCTCCAGGGAGCCCTCAGGATGATGGCACAGAATAGCTGGTGACCAGACCTGAGATCCCTGCCATGGCTGGAGGCCACCGTTTGGCTCCCCTCTACTCTGAATCCCAGCCCCACCACATCCTAGCTGGGTGGTCAGAAGCAAGTTGCTCAGCCTCTCTGAGGCTCAGGTGCCTCATGGGAACAATGCAGATGTGAGCCTTCATTGGAGGGCTGTTGTGAGGATGGAAGAGTTCATGTTCCTTGAGGGCTTATGGATGGTACTTGAAAAATGTGAGTAGTCCCTTGAGTTGCTCCAAAAAGTAAGCCTCCAGTTCCTTCCTACTTCTCAGCCTGGTCATGGTTAATCTTCTAATCTGTGCACACATGCACACCTGCTGTGCCATCTCTGCCTCACCTCTCCTGCAAAACTATGATTTCATTCATAGTGATGAAAAGCAGCCCTCATTTTGACTGCCAAGCTGTGTGAGTGCACCTGGGCCCCACAAACATGTATGTCCAGCCTTCTCTCTTCTACTCTACAGGATTCTTAGTGATGCCCTCCTTTTACGCCCTTCACCACAACCCAAAGGTGTGGCCAAACCCAGAGGTATGATGAGCTTGGGAGGAGGAGACAGGTTGACCTCTCCAGATCAAACCCTCATCTTGCCCCATCTGGTTTTGCTGTCCCTTGGGTGATTGGAAGAAGGGGCTTGACCACACCTGTCCTGGCCCTGGTGCTCCCTCTGCAGGTGTTTGACCCTTCCCGGTTTGCACCAGGTTCCTCTCGACACAGCCATGCTTTCCTGCCCTTCTCAGGAGGATCAAGGTGAGGCACTGGTACCAGAATGGGAGGAGGGAGGAGATATTATTTTGGGTACGTACTTGATGTTTGTGACCTGCTACTTTTCTGTGGGTTTTGTAGATATGCCCTGGTATGTTGGAGTGCTGGGAAAGAGGTGTGTTTCTCTATGACAAAGAAAGTTGGTAATCATTGCATGAAGTGGAGACTTTTACCCATTTCTCTTACCCAATCTCCAGCCACAGTTCAGTATCAGTGGATGTTCCATAGCTCAGAGTATTCTTGTGATTTCTTCATTTTATGAGTATGACTTTACAGAATTAGATGTTCTCACATGTAATTTCCAAGTGTTGTCAAAGTCAGGATGGAATCAAAAGATTTCTTTTGCACACAGTCTCAAACCAGCCTTTTCTACTCAACTCCCCAGTCTCCACACTGCACCATTGACTACATTGCATGTGTTTCCATACTCAGCTCCCTGCATGTCTCAAATATTTCAGTCATACACAGGAAAGGTTCCTGTGTCTCTTAAGGGCTTCATAAAGTACTCGAATAGTCTGTGTTGTCGCTATATTTTCACCAACCAGATGAATTATTGACTCTATGGTAATGGTCATGTACACTTGACAATTTTCCTAGTTGTCCAAACAATACATATGATCCGGACTCTACATACTTTAATATTACACTTAGAGTCCAGTCATCCAAATGGGCAAATATATAAAAATAAGGACATTAAATTGCTTTGGGGAGAAAATCCAGTTTGTTGTATATATACGACACATGGCATTTGAACGTTACCTGGTGTGTAAAATGTAAAGCACACGTGAAGTGGCTGTTCAGTGGGATGACTATTGTTCAGCGTGGCTACTGTGAAATCTTCCAGTGCTGCTGACAGTGTCCTATAAATAGTAACTGCAGTAAACTTTGCAAGCAGGTACTAGAAAAATGTTTTATTTCCAAATAAAAAAATCTGTCAATTCTTCACATACAGAGTGAACCCACTTTCACTCAACATCTTTAAGCAAATTGTGCTTCCAGATACTGGCTCCAGGATTT